>JAGDQP010008677.1:0-61287 GCA_022664845.1 Lepisma saccharinum | reverse complement strand
CAGCAAATATATTCTAAAAACATTTAATTTAACCAGTGGTTATATGTCCCATCCGTATAAAAAGAACAGCGGTATCGTTAAGTGCTGGCTAGAAAACCTGTCATATATTGTGTACTAATTTTTTACAAAAGTGCTATCCGCTTCCCCTGCTCGACCAATTACAAATCTATAGGCGTGATTAATTACCAAATGCTAAATCCATATATGTGCTTGGTATAATAACTTTCCATGTCCTGCCAATCCAATGACCAGATTTAAATTCTTTTCTGTTTGTCAAATCTACTATTAACTATCCATATACGTGGTACAGTATTACTCTATGCATTTGCATGTGTATTAAAGACACCTGACCTATCATTAGCTCATATCTCGGACATTTATTTTGAATATGTAAATACGGAAATGTCCACTAGTGCTGGCTATTAGTGTGTTCAATTGTTTATTCTACCGTTACATAGGTGGAGTATTTTGATTAATCAGATACGTCGTTGAACATACCAATGCTGTCGTAGCTTTAGTACAGATGCATAAACCTATTGCCATTGCACAACTCTGGTAATGTCCACTTGTTCATCTACAGAATGATTCGCAATTTACCTTGGAACTTTTAATTACTCTAATTCAAAAGTAACATTCTCAACCGAGAGATGCTCATGCAGTGTAAACTCTACTAAATCGCACTGTACAGAGATCCCATGCTTACAGCAATACTCAAGCATGCTATACCTTGTAACGTATATGGCCCATCTACAATGATCCTTCACCATGTTGGACACATGTAGCCAGCAAGACAAATACAGCCATATTCCCTTAAGGAGGGTTTATTTTTTATTTCTATATACATTCTCGCTTGACATTTTACAATTGCTTCGTAAAAACAAAGGATACAAGCATTGGCGTATTCATTTCCCTTGTGTCAGTTTTCCTATAGCCGACTTGTGAGTTTTAGCAGAGGTTGATAGCTGACAGTACGCCTAAGTTATTCAAATATCCATGCTTTCAGTGTTGCCGTCGGTTCATCAACAAGAAAGATACATCCATTGTCTTTCATGCACATTGTAATGTCTGGTGAACAGCTTGGGACTTTCAACTACGAAGGTTGGACACCGCGCAGTATGAACGAACACGTTTCTCTTAATGTTTCTCTACATTTGTGCTTTACTATTCCTATTAGGCTGGTAAGAAATACAATTACACTCCATTCTACAGTCATCCCGTTAACAAGGATTTTATTTTCCCGTAGTGTACATGTCAAATTGCATTATACGCATTGTCCTATATTCTGATGACTGTGATCGCCCTTTTCTATAAAGTTGACATTAGTTATCTACCCACTCAACCACTGCTACAGCATTCCCCCGCATAATAGCGTATTCATAAATTTTCAGCATTGGCCGCCAGAGGGTGCTACAACCATCAAAAATTTTATTCATACAGCGAAATAATATTTTATATTATTGCAAATACTATTTTATATTGGTCAACTGCCATTCACAATTCCGGAAATTGTAACAATTTATCTAAAGACCATGACCCGTCAGGTACTGTTTAACTAATTATTATTTTATATTTGTAGCGTTGTCAGTGTTTAACGACCATTCACAATCCTATGATTACACCAGCCAATTCCGTACGACCACTAACGTTGGTACTTGTTAACGCTTAGTATGCTATTCTTATGGAGCTAGTACTATTCAACACGTTTATTCCATTAAAAGTATTATCCCTCTGCGTGAACTAGACTGCTTGTACAACGCCCCCAGTCTACCCTTAGCAAAGCTGATAAATGAGCTGCACCTACCTAATACAGACATACACTGTTCATGTTCCTAGTTGTAATTCTAGTTAGCTTCCAGTATCGTAATCCCCACCATCAAAAAGATTCCCGGTTCAATGCATGCACGACAATATTCAACAACGCATGGCTTCATACCCCCGGGGACTGGCAAGCATCTTGCATATACACACGATCGCGTTGCTTGCTTCACTGCAATGCAATGAACAGGTTGATCCTCCAGCCAGAACGAACCAACGCGGAAATCGACGAACTTGACCGAAATTAATGTACCATATATCACTCCCACAAACATTATCCCTTCTCTTAACATGACCGTTCAACAATATATATTTATTTCCTTCCTTTTTCGGGTAACATACGTTCATGAACATCATTCATCTTATTCACGCTTCAATACCAGCTCTGACACATCCCTTGTCACTGGACAGACTGTTACGACCCCTTTATTCTTCAGCCTCAAAGTAACCGCCAATCTCCCATTCTTTATCTTTTTCTTTTTAGAAAAACTGTCAACTTTAGTGTTGTGGTCTTCTTAGAAAATGACAAACGACTGCTCGTCCCCCACTACGTAGCACAGTCCTTTCGCAAAACCATCCATCAACGTATTATCCGTCAGCGCTGTCACCTACTCATACTCTTTTACAAAGCACCCTCCCAAGATCATCAATCTCCCCTATTGTTTACCATAATCCTACATGACAGGTGAACATGCTCGTTTTCCGAACAATAGAGGCCGTATTACAAAAGACACCCATAAGGTGTCTCGCTATCTACTGTGGTCACAATGAAGGAATAAAAAGTAAAGTAATACCTGACTTATCAATAACGTGGCCTACGTGAATGATACGGCACAATTCCGGAAAAGCGATATAAAAGAAAATAAATAAAGAATGACAACTCATTACTCGCGTGAAGAAAAAGCACTTTGAAAAGAAACATGTAACCAATGAGTAAAAAAAAATTGATGGAAGAGGAAAAATATTAAAAAAGGTCGAATGAAAACTAACAAAAGAATTTGGGAGCAAAAACTAATCCTGATACCTGCTTTTGTTCGCATCATCCATCCCCTTTTTTTTCTTTTCCTTTGAACGGACTCAAGAGCTTTAACTCATTCGTTTGCTCTTTAAAGCTCTCTCTCTCTCTCTCTCTCTCTCTCTCTCTCTCTCTCTCTCAAACATAAAAGAAAGAAATTCTTAACAAAAATTTGAAGAAAGAAACTTTTCGCGGTCAAGAAGCAATTGAGTTTTCTGTCTTTAATACACCAAATATACAAATAGTTACAAGTGAAAAGATTTTCTAAAAATAAAACCTTCGTTCTGAAGAACGGTAAATTCCCTCTAAATTCATCATATTAAAAACAACAGTATCATAGCGTGATCATCATTAACTAGAGTGTACAAAAAATAATACAAAAAGAATGTGTGTCTATTAAAAGGAAAACTAAAAAGGGGGGGTGGGTTATTTAAATAAAATCCATATCAAAAGAATAATTAAACATCACGAATATGTATCATTTAGCGCCGTTTAAATAGCATTGTTCCAAAATTAAAGTTACAAATAACACTCTTAAGCTAAATTCATAGCATGCGAGCTGCTAACAAGAGGCAATATGTTAAGAGGCGTAACAAGAAGCCTAACAAAAGCACTAAATTCGTATATTACCAAATTCTTAGGAATTACAGGTCCCAAGGTATTCAAACAAAGTAAACACAATTAATAAATCTGTTCATTGAGTGCATAATCGACAAAATATCCACAGGAAAACAAAGCACAGATTCAGGGAAATGACAACCAATTACACATTCGATCATTCAAATTGCAAGAACAGACCTAAAGCTGAAATGACAATAACAGTAAATACTGTGTAGATTATAAGGAATACATAATGTTAATTAATAAACATTTTTACATACAACTCTAACAAATTACCATAAGCTATAAAAATTAATTTAATCAACAAGTAACAGTGTTCAATGCTCATACTTGCGAAAAATAATATTTTCCAGTCAATACAGTGTTTTCATCGGTTCTTTGACAATGCAGTGTTGCGTACGTGTACGTAGGGCGGTTTATTACTAAATTTATTACATTAAATCTAGTGATTTCTTCTTAATGGAGGTTAGTATATAAAATAAATAAAATAAAGTAATCACCTTTCCTACTCACTCTGTATATAAGACAACACATATGCGGTATCACAACACTTTCAAATAGTCGAAAAGGTGTACATATTAAAGGAAAATGATCAGCAAGCAAGAGTTCTGCAACATCACGAATGCAGGAGTAAAACTCAGTAAAGCATGTCGTTCTTCGGCAATACCACAAAACTCATACAGCGCAGAAATCTGTGACCACTACTTCCGCCATTCAACTTTGTCGAAAGTCTAGAAGAAACATATTCAGAATGCAGTTGGAAATACGCATTATCTGATAAACCGCATGATTCATTCACCTGTTGGGAGAGGAAGGCAAAAAATTGAGAGAGATACTTTTGCAGTTTCTTGCAGTGACTTTTGTGGTTTTCTTGCCCCTGCGAACCAGAAATGCACTATTGTTTCTGCTTTCTTTTTTCTTCTCAGTCTAACCTCCCCTCCCCCCAATCACGTAAATTTTAACACAAATTTATTTCATTTGAAAAATAACAGTTTTATGTGGAAAATAAAACTCAAATGCAATTTATAAAGACTTATAAACGAAAACATACTTTTATAGTCTGACATAAATATTCGAAATAATGTCAACTCAAGTAATTTAAAAGTTGAGAGTCAGTTCTTTTCTTCGGATAACTAAAAAGCGTTTCTTTGGCATTAAATAAACAAATTTCTTAGACTTTTCTGAGTTTGTTTGGTCCATTCTTCCAAAAGGATCTCCCCCAATTCTGTTTGGATTCTCACATGTTGTCTCAAGCTCTTTTCGAGTTCATTTCTCAAGTTTTTCTCAAGGTGGGGGTCTTCAGGGTTGCCAACAGCTCGCTCGGCACGGCTCATGGCTCCAACGGCTCAAGCCGACCTGAGACGCGGCTCGCAAACCGAACCGAAAAGAACCGTCGCTCACATCGAGTCGAGCGAAACGCACCGCGGCTCATACCGAGCCGAGCTGAAACGATCAGCGGTTCACACCAAGCCGAGCCGAAACGAGCTGCGGCTCACTCATATTGAACTGAGCCGAGCCGATTGCCGCCATCCCAACTTCACAATGTGAAGTATGTTCCCAAGGTGCGAAATCGCCAAGAAAAGGTGAGCGGAAGCTTATAGGGGCCTTGAAAACAAGAAAAAGTTCTTTTCAAAAAATTTCGAAACAGTTGTTTTGGAGCTAGCGGTGTACAAATGACATATCTGGACAGAAATACGAGTCATGTTGGATTAGAGAATGAAATCGAACTTGTACCCAATAGATCTAATTATTTTAACAAAGTTTATGATTAATATTTTACAGGAAGTTCTATACTGACTTATTAAACCATATTTATTTTTTAGCAATAACATTCATATGTAGAGAAAGACACCTTTCTATGCAGATGCACATTTTCTCAATCATAAACTCAGTTGAAATGGATGTGTTGGATACAATTTCGGTTGTGAATTGCTAAACTGATACGTCTTACGTCATTTTTAGGGGACATGCGACGTCATTTCCGTCGATGGCACTTTAACTTCAGACGCTTACAGTTTTGAAATTTGAAAATTTCTCATAGAATTATTTTATTTCATTTTAAGGTTGTCAACATTTTCTATTATCTTCACCTCCTGTGCAGATTGTAGTTGGAGGAAAAAATGATAGCTAGATTTTTGGTGGTGGGAAATTCCCCCCATGATTTCGCACTGTGTATGTTCCATACAACCCCTCTGTCGAACTATATTTCCAGTGTTCCTTGAGTCATTGTCTTATAACTTCTCAGCACCTTCTGTTAGATTTCACAGCAAAATACACCTATATCCAAACTTCTCCATTGTGTCTTCTATAAATACAAGATTCCATCCATTAGGGACCATCAACCACACACACAATTACATCTGCTCCTCCATGTATGAGTGTGCCTACTGCTTCGAGGATCCCATATTGCTAATGATAGTAAGGCCAGGTATAACGCCTAGATTCTAAGGAGAAATTTATGTGTTCTAAGAAGAGCAAATAAGATTAAATGATGTTATCAGTTTGCAAATGAATTTGGGCCCAAACAGTAATGACTTCTCGGAGGAAGTTCTATGATCACGTGAAAGCAAGTTCTATGATCCTATATAGTAGGCATGGTTAAATATTTACGTGGAGAATGTTAGTGTGAATAGATGAATGAGTAAAATGTAGCATTACATCATATCCTTGTTCTTTAAATTTTCTTTTTATCTTTTGTAAGTTCATTGAATGATCTCTCTCTCTACGACATAAAGATAAAATCTTTTTATGAAGCAAATGGTATTCAACAGACTTCTGAGTGTGTCACATTGACATTAAGAATAATATTCTGTCGGTTTAATATGACCACATTTTTTTTAAATATCGCATGTAAAGATTCCTAAAGACGCTGAGTTCGACACAATGTTCTATTTAGAAACCATCTCGTCATTCACGTGCAAAACACGACGAAATTACTGGGTCACAACTGTATGGCTCTTCTATACCGATCCCATGTCTGTGACCTTAGACATTGCAACACGGTACCAGTTACCTGAGTCGAAATAATTAAAATAATCTCCCTCACCCAAAAAGTAAAAGTAATGCTTAAATTATTTATAATGACGTCAATCTAGGGCATGATCATTCCAGTCCATCCCTCAACCTCTCATCTCCAGCTGTCAACAATGAGATGCATAAATTCAAAACAAGAAGAACGAGAAGTGATTGTTGTGTGATGACAGATGACAGTCAAGACATTTTCTACACGGAACTCAGGAGGTCACGATCATTCAGTTCAAGGACTCCACCTGAAGTCCTCTTGTGTACGTGTTCTTTGGAAGAAACACCTTCCCAGACAACCCACTATGTCAGACAACCTTCATACATCAACATGTCGGCACTGCCTTGGTTAGACGGGACAACCCAATTCTCGTTCGTCGCTGCGGGCAGGAGATCAAAATAGACACTACATTATTGTCTTTATTTAGTAGATAACAGTTTTTCTTTGTAGGGTTGTGGTATCAAATGTCAATAATTCAACTTTAAACTGTGTAGACATTTCTATCCATAGCCAATAAGTCCTTGTGACATTGGTAAATAACAATTTTTGGGTGCCATCAAAAATGTTTTTATTGAATGGAAGATATAAACATAATTAAGCTGGGAAATTTCCATAAATTTTGATTATTGCATGCCTAAATTCATCGGCCAGCTGATAATAATTTAAGATTAAACAGAAAGGAAGATGATTGTTTACTAACCGTATGTAATATCTCTAAGCTCTCATTCTTCTATTTACTCCATAATAAATTGATGATACACTACAAAAAACACTACAAGCGAAATGTTATCAGAATTAGCCCCATACGACACACAGCACAGCATATTTCAATGGGACATTTCTGAAACCTAGGAAACATGCTTGGAAAACTCTCCAGGAACATAATGTTTGACATCAAGAAGGAATATATTCCTGGTGAATTAAAATATTCATGAACATAAAAAGCGCTGTAATTTTTTTTACCACTATAAGGATTACAAGCACGTAGAAATAGAGGTTAATTAACAGCTATAAAATTGGGAGATTCCTGAAATCTTCCGAAGGCGAACATTCGCATATTCCATGTACTGTATATTTCACGTTTCGACTGAGAAATTCGGGACATTCCACATTTCTCTAAGGATAATTACAGCATTTTGTAAGAATTGCTGTGTTGCGTGGAATCTTTTTCAGACACTTAAACGGTTTCTTAAATCAGAAAAAAAAAAACCTTCTTATCCATGCACTGAGAAACTTTTCTTATAAATAATATATGTATCATATAGCATTCTCATTTAATTTAAAATGAGAGCATATCGGTTTCAAAATAAGATCAATAATCTTATTTCCAAACAAGCATGTTTTCATTTTCAGTTAAATGAGAATGCTAATATCTCATTTCTAAGAAATTGTTTCTCGGTGCAAAGATAAAAAACATTTTTTTTTTTTCAAATTGAAGATACCATTTTTGATTGTGCATGTACTCTTTTAATTGGTTTTGATTCTTTTGGAACAATTTCACTAGCTCTTAATAATCCATCTCTGGGAGTCACGAGAAAACAGTAATGAAAATGATCCATTTTATAGGTTTGTTCGGGTGGTCTGCTCGGTGTTGCACTATCTGCACTCGAAATGTAAGTTAGCACAGAACTGTGTGAGCGGATGTGACGTCACAATGTCTATTCGTAGTCTCCGCTCCAAACGAGCATGTGCTTATTTCTTTCTGCTAGCACGCAACGCCATCTATACCCCTTCTCTCATACATACATTGAGAACGGAGCACGACTGACAATTGTTTGCACCTACCTACACTCTCTCCCGAGCAGGGGCAGACACTGGGTTACTTTACTTGCACTCGCACCGGCCAGCCAAACAGTTGAGATGCAACTTGGACCAGCCACTCGAACGCAAAAGTGTACACTAGTGTGCACTAGTTCAGCTAATGCAACCCGCTCGAACAAACCATATTAGTAATCCCGGTTACGGCATCAACTCTTGAACTGAACTATTTCAATATTATTTCCACATTGTTTTGCAGCCCGAATGAACAAATTAATCAATCGACGCCTGAAGATTGTAGTGACATGACCTCCACAGGTATTCCTTAATCCTCAGGCGTATAAATGTGTGTCGTATATCGAGTTGCAATATTAAAATTGCTCGTAGGAACTTGCTGTCCTGTAATACGTCGGACCAATGTTTTGTTTCTGGGAAAACGCTTCATTCCACTTATATGCTGACATGGATATGTTTAAAATATTGGTTACACGATGTGTACCCACTTAGAATACACCTCCATTTCACCTATTAAAGAATAACTACTGTATTAAGCTTTCGGAATTCAATCGGCACTTAATTTAATTGAAATTACTAGATTAATATTTTAATGACTTGACCGTGGTGCCCTCTTGTTTACTAGTCTTTTGTCTTATTCAGTTTTCTATTAAATATTCTTAAAACATTGATTCACCAACAATGAAATGAGTTTTAGATATCATTTAAGCTAAAAAAAAGTCTTCCGGTAACCTGGTGAACCCTACAGGCAAATTCCTGCCAGCAACAAATAAGGTTTGTAAATAAAACACGAGCAACTAAGCAGTCATCTGTTTGCCAGTTACAACGTTCAAAACTGGTTAGTTTCTCATTGTTCTCTAATTACCTGCTATCTCAAGTTGTATCATGTCATGTGTAAGTACATGTGTAAAAGAGAAAGACCGCAACAATATGCAGTATCAACAATGAGCAGCATTTTGATAAAAGGAGAGACATTCGCACAGGAAAGAAATAAAACTTCGAATTGTATTATGTTTTGTAGATGAGAATTATCTACATGTAATGACTGACAGATGCAGGCAGGTGAGAAAACGCCTATTTGTAAGTGGGCGAGAAGACGGCGTGCGCAGAGAAGCATATAGTTGTCTTTTTCTTTTTGTAATCATCACATCAACTTAACAAAAGCCTCCCCCTTCCTATTGTTTGTTTTCTTTGGCGATCTCGGTAACCAGACCAGGAAGTGCTCAGAATCATTTTTTTTCTTACGTTTTTAAAGCATGTCCTGGCTAATTAAGGTGTCATGATGAAATTATCATGACTGAAGACTTCACATTACTAGAGTTGATGACAACAGGACTCTTCCAGATAAGAATGATTTTAAGACTTTTCTGTGTGTGCTTTAAAGGTGAATGTAAAGCAACGATCTCCAACAAAAGATGGCAGCACTATCTCCGTTTATGTCTGATGTTTATTTTTATTGTTGCACGAAGTTTCAATGCTGCTCCTACAAATTCAAGCCTAGAGAGTCCAAACTTTCACGGAAGAAAGTTCATAATCAATTCAAGAGTTCTATCTTATTATTTTATTTTATTTTTTGTTCATTGTTGAAATAGCTGCATTATTATAGGTCTTGCTATTCACAGCAACTATCAAGCGATTTCAACCATGAAGAAAAACGAAAATAAGAAATCGGCATTGATCGAATTCTTGAATTGGCTATGAACTTTCATCCCTAAAAGGTAGAACTCCCTAGGCTTCAATTTGTAGGAGCAGCAATGAAATTTCGCGCTACGTTAAAAATACATTAGGCATATACGAAGATGGTGCTGCCATCTTTTGTTGGAGATCGTTGCTTCACATTAACCAGGCGGCATACAAAAAATAGTTTTTGTAATTATTATTTTTTTGCTTGGGTAAAATTGGTAAATTTTGTATTTTAGGGCCATTTAAGTAACTAGTAACTTCGGCCCGTCTCGAGTCCATTAGCTGTTAAGTCTCTAAAATCTACAATCATCCATACCCCAGCCGGGATTCGAACCCGGGATATTCGAGTCGTTGGCTTGGCGCCCCAACCCACACCAGGTAGCATTTTTTTTCTTGGGATAATACTATATTTCTTGGGATAACACCATAGGCTCTTTACAGTCCTGTTTATGGGCGTGTGTAATTTTCGAACTTTATCAATATCGTTGACAAAGTGAAGAGCGATCGAAATATCTAACATTAGTGTAGACCGGGGCTATTTCGATCAAGGGAAAAGATTGATCAGAGGTCAAAAACAGGTTAATACGATCGTGACTTGCAAGTACACTCTATCGACTGAAGTACCATTGGGGAGAGGAAAATGTCGTAACTCATGACGGTTTTGACCTGTTTTTAATTTGATCGATATAGCCCCTTGTGATCAAACTATCCCCAGGCTACCCTACGTATTGTTTATATCGAGAAATCGTTGAAATCGAATACCATCCATAACGAAGAATCGATGGCATATAATTCACAATTGAACACAATAGAATATAGATATTTAGTTACATACAGTTAAATATTTCGATGAATCGATGAAAATCGCATATTGTCCGTATATTAAAAATATATTTCAAACTGGAATATCTTTCATAAATCTAAAAATCATTGCAAATTGAATATCGTTCATGTAAAGAGAATTGTCGGAGTCACATCGATCATATGAAGGTAATATTTTCGACACATAGCGGCCGTAGCTCATTAAGTAGAGCCTAGATCTTGGGTTCGAATACAGTGGCCGGCCATCCTAACATATTTTTTTTCAGTTGTTTAAAGTTACACCAGTCGCTCTGTCAAAGCTTTTGTAAATGTTACTAGAAATTCCCTGTAAAGTTTGACAGAATCTTTAGTATCTCATAGTGTATCATTGAAATCTTCAAAAACCCAGAGACTTTTCATATGCTGGGATGGATTTTATGGTTTTCAGTCCTTTGCGTGCATGCAATTCTGTTCGAAGTGTTTGCTGCCGCCATCTTGATTATTTATTGTAGCAGAAATGGGAAAGATTCTCAGTGAATGGGGATACCTACCTCTAATTAAGAAAAAGACAAGTGATTAAAATGTGACGTAAGTTGTGGAAGCAACTAAGTATATGTCATTCGGGGTTCAGGTAACGCGCTTCTGACAATTCTGTTTTCTTATGATTGGCAGTTTAGTCCAACCAATAAAACACTGTACTTCTAGCTGAACAACCCTTGTTTAAATCTCATTTCAGGCTTCTCTTTTTTTTTATCTTTTGCTTCTAGTATAGGCCAATGCCTGAAAATTGAATTATAACTGTTTTTTTTTTTTTATCATTCAAGTTACTGGAAATTTACAAGCAGCTATAGGATTGCCTAGCTTTTTCTAAGAATCTTTTCGAAATGTTTATTGTGTGGGTGGTGGCTGTAAGCCAGGCCTTGACTGACTTTTTCCCACATCGCCCTACCCCTATCCGAACCCGGCCTAAGCCAAAGATGGCTAAAGCTCATTAACTCAATTCAGTTCAATCGATATTCGATGTATTAGTTTTCTATGTCTATCGATATCAGTATGTCGACAGATAAATCGAAAATTATCAGTATTATACCTGATCCTGTAAATAATAATAACAACGAACGAGAAGAAAGTAATATAGGCCTACGAATAGCTATAAATTAAATTTATAATTTAGAAAACAACAATAGAAATTTTTAAATTTAAATTACAACATTTCTGACGAAGTCATGGTCTGGGACGATGAAACGCTCTCAAGATTTGTATAAACAATAAATAAAGAGAAATCTGATTAATAAATACAATTAAATATAATAAATACAAATCGCTGAGGATACGTTGATATAGAGGTGCTCAACCAATGAACCGAGGTTTCCTATAGCCCGCCTAAACATTATTAGTGTCCCGCCTTTAGTAGTAGTGTAGATTTTTTTATCTATAAGAAATATGTCAGTATGTTTCACCACGAGTGGCGGGATACAGTAGAGAGATCATAGTAAATCACTATTAGCTTCTGGCGATCCATGATTTGGAAAAGGTTGGGAACCACTGGTGTACGATATGAAACATGTTCGTACCTTTACCTTCATCTAACTTCTAAAAATAAAAGGAAACGTCAAAAAAATGAGCGGGAAAATATCTTTGTGAATATCCTTACCCTAGGACATTCACATATATAGAATATATGCTCATGATATCAAGTCACAATTTCTTCAATACAGCGAACAAGTTAAGATACGAATGTATAATATTTACACAATAATGTCATCAAATGAAATGAAAACCTCTTACTCTCACCGGAGCAAGCAATATGTGAATAGATCCTTATAGTGTCTGAGTGTGTATGACCTTTCACATACATGTATAAACACACACACGTCACCAAGTTATTTTACAAGATATCTACAGGAAATCCTTTTAGTGATAAAAAAACTTTTCACTGACTAAAGGTATGTATGAATACATACAGAGAAAGAAAACGAACGAATGTTGCGTACAAAGGCGAGGCAGTTTGCTTTAGCCCCACCCGAAAAGTCAAGCACGCACTTTGCCATTGAAAAGATAGAGGACGGACGATGCGCAAGGAAAGTTAATAGGATGGGGGGTCTTAAATATTTATTTCAAACTAAAAAAAGTATTTCTTTTCACTTCTCTCGAAGTAACTGGCATCACTTTTGGAATCTCATTTTTTTTTTCTTATTTATTTTTATCATGTATACGTTATGAAACGAAAGGCAGAAAAAAAAATAAGAGGCTTATGAAAAAAAAAAAAATAGAAAACTACTTTTGATCTGCTAGTGATTCGCTTACGTCATCGAAACGTAAATAACAGTTCAAATCGTAGCGAGTTATGACTGTAAAATTTTTCCCTTTTTTTTTTAAAACACCGATGTTTTAAGTCATGGGGAATTGAAATGAACTGAAAATTAATACACACCTCTGTTACTCACGTGGCTTTGAGTCCCCTCCCCGCAATTTTCTGGTTTATTTCTTCATGACTGGCAAAACAGCGAAGGTTATCGTACCGATAAAAGAAAAAACAACATACTCTTGGAAAAAGTCTAAAAAAAGCCAGCGAAGAGAGCGCCCTCTACAGAAAAAAAAACTATATCTTGCTTCACGTGGAGTATATAATTGGCAGGTTTATTGGCGCGCAATAAAGGTGTAGTAGACACTGGTGATAACTAACTGTAGCGGCTACTCTAAGATTCCGCTTTACTTGACCTGTATCATAAGGTCAGGTTGTTATATCTATTCCTACAGAAGAGTGTGGTAGCTGCTTCCAGTAGAATACAAATAACAGATTAGAAGCTTCAACATATATTCAAGTTAATACTATACTAAGAAGAAGAAAAATAAATATAAAAGAACATCAAGAAATGTACCAGTTTGAGTTCATAGCTCTGTTGCAAAAAATATACATAATTATTATTATCATCATTATGACTTTCTTTCGTTAAACCATGTTCAACAATGCATTTCTGAATCAACATTCCTTTTAGGGTGGGTGGTACTGTTTGTAATAGATATGGTGTTTGTATATTCCATGTTGTGCGTTTTCAGGTCCGCTATTAGGTATCAATGAATTTTAAACCTTCCCACAATGGCTAATTTCCAAGTAACTTCCGCGCTACTTCCGGTTTGAAACCTAGTTCTGGATGAAACACCATTCATATTTGTCGAAGAAATACATTCATTACGGTAAATTTGAATAATAAGCAGATAAAAAGAAAAGATAAAATATACTACAATAGGTACAAAACACTCACCACGCTTTTAAGGTATTTTAGGATGGTAAAAAAAAAAAAAAGAATTAGATATGCAGATTCTTTTCGTAAAGCCTCAAATATAAATTAACAAGATGTTGAGAGAAAAATAAAGAAGTTATGAGCATTTTGGAATACGATAAACGCAGAAGAAGCTAAGAACTTGTGATTTCAACAAAAGGATGAACATAAAATTTTATGGTTCTTCAAGGGAAGTTACATGTTGAAATATCTCAGAAGTGGGGAAAAATATGGAATGGGAATAAACAGAAATGATGGAATGGTAATTCGAATAAAGAAAACTAGCACAACATTGAAATTGCAAGAAAAATAAAGTGAAATAGCTATCCAGCTTCAAGTAACTAGGAAGTAATATAATAGATTGGCATGAAATGTGGAAAAGAAATTAAGGTAAGACCAGCAATAGTGAAAAAAGTATTTATGAAAATTGAAGCAATAGCAATTCTGTGTATACCGATGAGTAAAACGTTGATAAAATATTTTGGATAGAGTAGAAATGAAGAGACAAAAAAAAAAAAAAAGTGGAGGATCAACGAGATGCAAAAATTACACTGTATTAAAAAAATAAACACTTCTTATGTACGCAAAAGTTGTTTTACCGAATTTGAACAGGCTTGGGAGAGTGTTAAAGTGCGAGTAGTAGTCTATATCCACAGAAAATTGACGTGTCGTGGTGGTGTAATGGACAGCATACCCGACCGGCAACTAGGAGATTCGCGTTCGAGTCCCGGTCGCGGCGGTTGTCAATTTTTCTGTGTTAATTTCAATAAATTGAACAAGTTTTTGCATGGACTTTTTAGATAATTCGTTTCACAATAAAGAGTATAAATTAAATTTCGTATGTGCAAAATGCTAAAATATTATTTTTATTTTTTGCTGTGTCGGGATTCGGTTAATCCGGAAATTCGGTTAAACGAGACTCTTGAGTACTTCAAATGAGTTAACTTTTGCTTAGTTGTATACTCTTCCACCTTCCGATCACTAGTTGAACCTCGATAATTCGAACCTGAATAGGAAAAGACGTAATTCGAGTTATCGAATATTTCGACTTAGCGAGGTTCGACTTATTGAGAGGAATAATATGAAACTTGGAGATATAGAGGGCCAGAACTGACTGACGCTCCATATCTATAGTTAGGGTCCTGCATTTTCTATTCACTTGCGTGCTGATCACGGAGTGACAGACACTCGCTGAGACATTGACGTGAGCATCTAACGCATCATTTCATTCGGCTCAGATCGTTCAACTCCATAAACTTCGACTTCCAAAGGTTTGCCTGTATGAAACTTCGACTTATAGATGTATTTATACCGTAACTTCGACTTGTAGAGGCTCTCAAGCAGGAGATTTCCAGTTATAGAGATTAACGGCACGTTCAGAAAACAACGAAATTGCGAATTATCGAGGTTCTCATTTTTTTAAATTCGACTTATAGAGGTCAATTAGTATGGAGTGGACTAGGGAAGACGAAGGAGAATGAATAAAATTCGAGATATCAAGGAATTCGAGTTATCGAGGTTCCACTGCATTCTAATAAAAGGTTTTGACAATCTACGAATGAGAAAAATTTGGCGGTAGACCTAAGTTAATTCTGGGTGGTATTGGTGATAAAAATAACCTTTTGCTTTAACCAATCAAGTAATGATATAGATATCAGATTTGTCATCTTTCTCGTTATATATCAAAGAAGTTCAATGAAAAATGACTACGAAGCAGCTTTTTATGACGTACACAAAATGTACGAAAATAGAGATGTTGAATAGTTCGTTCTTTCTTGTACAAGAAGTGTTTTTCTTCTACAGTTTACGGATTGATAAAATAGTCTTAACTTTAAGTGAGATGAGTATTTGCGACAATAAAGAAAGGGAAAGAAATTTAGAGAAGATATTGTTCAGGCGAAGGGTTTTGTGGAAATATGCAATCCAGGTATGGATTTACTGGGTCCCTGAAGTACGTACTTCCTCACCGGAATTTAGATTCCTATGTAAAATTAGTCTACAATTTTATGCGAAATTTGATATATGGTATGTGTCATACCTATAATTATTGCTGGACCCATCCCCCAAAGCGTAACATGATATTCGAGGAACATCCCATTTAGGTTCTCAATGTGAGTAGAATCGTCTGTATTTGGAATCAAATACACTCCTAATAAATTCTTCTGATAATAATGAAAGGGTATTCTAAGTTGGAATTGCCTGAATAAATTATGAAATGTTCTGGGAATATTCCAAAATACACAGCACGGGACATACAATCGAAGATATACCGGGAACACCTCATGAAAAGTTCTCAGAACATGTCACATCTCGGATACTCAAATTCTTATAACGAATATATCAGAAATATCTTGGGATAACCTAAGGATATTTCCATATTCTCAAGATTATAGCAAATTGTTAAATTATGCCTGTTTTGTACGTGTGTGGACCCCACCAAAAAGATATCTAGATACGTGGTTGATGCAATTCGAGGGCAGTTGAAAGAAAAAATGCGTATACAACTGTTGTAATCAAAGATGAAAAGGGAAAGTGGAACGCCTGAGATGTAGAAGACAGAATTTGAGGTGAAGAATTTGCTAATGCTCAGTATCTTGTGAACAACAACAAAAAAGGCAACGTGAGACTTATTCAAAATACTACCCCAGTTTTTGCCTTGTGAAACCGAGATTAAACCCTACAGAACGTCAGTCAGGATAGCCTACAAGATGACTTGAACCTACGGAACTCTCTATTGCAAATTCGAACTCCGTGATTATAGTGACCAGACTGCAGGATTAGTTTGGTTAAGCCATTGTTGTCAAGGACAGTGGAGGAGCTGAGGATTCATCAGTACTTGATCTCCAGTGAAATGTGAAGTTTTGGAATCATATTCTAATGGAAAAATGAAATTGGAAATCTCCAGGTCTGTCTGTGCCCATAAGTTCCTGATAGCCTTCGGCAAGCACTATTCCAGGGAAAAAATACGGAAAAGATATTTGGTCTACGATTCCAGCATTCTTGGTGGATGATCGTCATCAGGGCTCGAATCTGGCACTCTTATCCAGCGCCAATCGAAAGTTCGTGACCTTAACCATTAGACAGACCACGATGGCTGGTAGAAATCTCGCATTTACTTTCATTTTATACTACTGGTGCGTGTTCGTCTATACTCATGGATCACCAGACTTTTCTTACTCTTGTATAAAAGAGTACGAGAGAGAGAGAGAGAGAGAGAGCAAGTGAGATGGCATGGCTGCATATGAGGGAACGTGGTTTTGCCAGAAGGAAAGTAAATAATTGAAATGACCTCTATACGATTTAGTGCAGAGTGGAGCACGTAGTACACACGTAATTAAAAGTGGACTTGAGCTTCCGTTGAAGGTATTTGAAAAAGCACTATGTTACCTCCCGTCGCGTCTCTTTGGTGCTCACGGGCAACTCACCAAAAAGTCAGCAACAACTTCTTCTTTTCCAGACAAGTGAACTTGGTCTCTCCACAAGAAGCATTGATCAATCAGCATGATACATATATCGACTATAGCTCATAAATGTACCGTTTCATGATTCTAAAAAGAACTAATAATGAAAATATTTTAAAGACACTTAGTTCAGTGGAAATTCCTTCTGATAAGACACCATACTTGAGTAATTTTCCACTTCCCAACACATACGTACAATATCGATATTTTTTCCAGATACATAACTTGAAACTAGCTTGACTACCTGCTTACAGATACAGAATGAAATTGAAAAGAGGCTTTTGCCTGATACTTCCACACCAACGAATGACTATAACTTTCAATGGTCTTCCCAACGTGCTTTTAATGGATCAAATATTATCGGTTGAGTAGCTAATCTAGTTTATGGTTACGATCCGATGGCAGGTCAAGGTCCTACTAAATGAACTGTACGACATTTCCATATTTTATCTTATTTTCCATTTCACCTAACGAATTATCTGTTCATTAATCAAAAGTTCCGAGATAACAAAATTAGGCTTCAAATTCAGCTCGAATTATTATTTCGCCTACTATCACTTCTTCTAATAATGCAATAACAATATATTGCGTGATATTTTTTTTTAACAATTTAATCGGTATAAAAAAGTGAATGTACTTCTTTAACAATTAAAACATCCTTTGCACGGCTTAATCTTTCCACTTTTGACCAGTATTTAAAATATTTTTCATACACATTAGAGACATCAATAAAAATAACAGAACGTACAACTAAAGTACAGTAAAATACAATGAACGTTTACTAAATAATGGAACAGGTAACTTCCAAAATATAGAAATGCTTGAATTTGTCCCAAATTCAAAACGAGAAACATACAATGTTATTTGGGTAGGTATATATAGTATAAGTTCTGTAATTATAACTGTCAATAACTCCATTATTTTATATCGTCCTGGCAATAATTTCTTCGAGCAGTAGCGGGTTTAAATGGAGGGGCTAGTGGGTTGAAGCCCGCAAAAAAGAAGGTAGATTAAAATGAATTATGAATTTGAAGTAATTCACACTAAAATTACCGAATAGTTTGCTGAAGTGATAAAAACCTTTTTCATTAAATTTGAAATGTTTAAAATAACAATGCTAAATAATTTAACAAGGAAAGTGTGAAGAATGTTATCTGCTAGAGACATAATTCTAGTAGCGAACAAAAGAGCATGTAAGAATTTTTGAGAAATATTTTGAGACGCTCTTCACCCGTAGGAATAGATTTTAGCCAGTTAATTGCTTACGTTTTGCGTTCTTATTGCCTTGCATATGCTTGAAGGAAGAACCATACTTAACCGTTTGATATTTGAACAATTTTCTCGGTCATTAAATATTCGAAGTACTAATTTCTCGTTGTTTAGTAGGAACACTACTACCAGAGTCTACAAAGAAATGGTTTTAAATCAACTTTCATCACCAGTTTATAAAACATTTGATTGAACATATAATGTTTTGAAATCATGATGTATGTGATATGTAATAACATATATTCTCTTTCTTTGTTTCAATAATGTTGTTGTAAAACATTTCTAATTCAAGTTTCATTGTCGTATTCAGCTAGCAACTTGGAGAATATACGTTTGGGAAATTCTTAATTATGTAGATCAATTTTGTTTGAAATAATGTATCTTTATTCTATGCAACAAAATCGTTTTTGTGATATTTTATGCCTTGTTTTACTAGTTTTGTTTTTCATGTTGTTCAGGGTAGTAAATTCTCACGTTCATAGTATAAAATACAGATTTCTAATATTTTCATGTAACAGTTTAATTTGTTTTAATTCATTAGTAATTACCAAGAGATGAGCACAGGTTAAAGTTTATTACTTAGTAGCTGCCATCCTTTTTGCAAATATATCACCTAGATCATGTTCGTAGCAGACGCAGTTCTGTTGCAGTTAACGCTGTAGATCACCCCCGCCATCTTGGTACGCACCTTCCATTGATTTACACAGGAATTGTTTTACTCATTTTATGGCTCTCGGATGTAGAATATTTAAGTTCTGCTTTCACAAAATTTGTCTTGGTGGTTATTTTGACTCTTGTATAGTTTTGGTTTGTGAAGCTTCTCCAAATATATAAGTATAATGTATTATTAATAGTTTGCTATATAAATCACAATATGTTAACGGGAAATTATACTGTTCCTGTGTAAAATATTGCATTTCTATAAAGTAGCATGAGTAAAAGAGAGCATGACGATAAACTGTGCGAAAACAGAAGTTAAAACTATACTCCTGAAAAGTATAAAACGAGTAAAACAATTCCCATGTTAATCAATGGAAAGTGCTTACCAAGATGGCGGGGAACGTCATTGTTTTTCATATCATGGGTACAATTCTTGGACTGACTCCTACCTTGTCTCACCAACTTCAAAATCCTACTTTCGAACTTCATTAATGCTATTCAGTGGCTGATAATTAAGACAGTTATTCAATCAGTACAATGTTAGCAGCGATCATTACATGTTTTTTTATAAGGCCCGTTTGACACGACAGCATTTATGCGGGGATGAATCTTAGTGTGCCAGTATTAAAAGCAAAAATACTATGGTTTATACCATAGCATTTTGCTGCCCCATCGTAGAATTCTTGCGTTCACAATCTGGACTGCTATAGCTAAGATTCATCGTAGCATAAATTCTGTCGGATAGTAGTAGTAGTAGTAGTAGTAGTAGTAGTAGTAGTAGTAGTAGTACTTGTGCTAGAAGAAATAGAAACTGTAATTTTCATTACTTTCCTGTCTTCTCACTGTGGATAGATCTGAGAGCACAGAGAGATAGTCGATTTGACAGCACACATGTATCCTTTGAAGCAGAGAAACAGGTGCTCTAATACGCGTAATAGTGCTTTTGATGGAGGAGGCTACATTCACAGAGCTCCTCATGCAGTATCACATTTCGGATGGTTTTAAATAACATCAGAACAACAATGCTAGTGCTACAGCTTATGAAACAGGTATACAGCAAACGGTAGAATGAACCTTTTACTTTGTTTATTTGCTAATGGGACAGGTAGCGGCTACATTAAGTAAATAACAGACTGTCTGCCTCAGTGCAACAATTGTGTGGTGGTGTGTGGTTGGATATTTCTGTGTGTGTTACCTAAAACGACCGCTCACAGAGACAAATCATAGTGTGTGACAGCATTGCTCTTCTTTACAGCAATGTGTAGTAGAGTGGTAATAGCAGACTATGATGAAACGAAAGAGGAAAAAAATGAAATAATATAGAAACAGTAGCTGTAATTTAAAATTCTAGATTCATTCATAGAATCCTGTGTAATATCCCTTAATTATGGTTCATGTGTGTGGGCCCAAATTTTCTTAGATTATTTATTGTTTTTTTTACTACTTCCAGTCCAGGTAATCAACGACAAACGAAACTACATTAGTACGTGCAAAGTCTCAGTGGAAAGCCAAGAAAAAAAAGCCAGAATCAAATACCATCACTCTATAACTCCTGCAATACACACTAATAATACTGTATGTATAGTGGTCAAATAAAAAAAAAATGTCCTGGCAACTTTAAATTAAAACAGTAAGATGGCAGTCTGAGTTGAATCTTATAGTGAAGTAGCTCAGATAGTGGTTATTCGTGTTTGAAATTTAAAATTTGACTTTCTTAAGGCTGAAAAGTCGCGTTGTTGTTTCTATGTATGTCTTTGCTAGGTTAAAAAAAGAAAAAAACTTTAGTAAACTTTATTTGATATGGGCCAGTCTAGTAACTGTTGACTTCGGCCCGTCACGATTACCCGTCACGTTCGAGTTAAAAACCATCCATGCCCGTTCCGGGACTCGAACCCGGGACCCGAACACCTTAGACCGCACGACTACCCGGTTTGCTAGAATGAACTAATCACGTTCGCATTTAAAATATTACTATTAGAATTTGAAAGATCACTATTAGAATTTTAGATATAGAGATATTAATAAATTCAATACATTTTTCCTATATCTCTTTTAGGCTGGTGTGATTGAAGATGGTAACTTTTGAAGAAAAAGTTAATTGCTAGTGTTGCCCAGGGGACGAGGTTAAGGCTGTATTGTCTTGTCAAGAATATGTCTCGTCTCGAAAAGGTGTATATTGTTTATTACAAAAGTTTTGTCTCGTCTCGTTTCCCATAGACATTTCGCTGTCTCGTCTCGTCTCGTAGGCAAGACTATTAATTGCGTTCTGTAGCTTGCTGAACCCTAAGTCTGTAACAGCAGAAAGAAGAAAATTCTTTACCTTATACAACGAGAAGGTTCCCCCACAGGAATTGACAATTGATTTAACTGGATGGAAAAGAAATGAAAGAAATCAGATCAATTCACGACAAATTCTGATCAGAGAGGCTTCCATCAAAGGAAGCAGATGTGGTCGAAATCGGAAGGGTATTTGCGAAGAGGCCAAAGAAAGCAATGCGACCTGCTGAAACTGAGTTAAATGAACCAAAATTCACAGTGCACGGAATTCCAACTATAAAACTCCGTAAACATACGGAACCGGAATAGCCTTCCTCAGTAACACACATACGTTGAAAATACGTGGATTAAACGTTAGTATCGAAACGTAATTTTAATGTTGTAAACGCACCGAAGTGTCCGCCTGTTGAACGGTTTATAAAACGTTGAATAATGGCTGAGAAGAAACATGTTGAAATCAAGAAGCGGACGATGAAGAAACGGGTTCAGTTGGTCAAAACAGAGCATGGTTGCTGTCTATTCGTACACACATTTAACTACATTTTGCACGTTGCTTTCATCATGGTATATAGAATTAATTTTCCAACAGTAAATTATCCAACCGTCTGCTTTGGGGATCGGAGCTGGAACGTTCCGCATTTGTCCTTGGTAGCTCGACTCGGTACCACTCATCCACGGTTTGGCCTTAAGAGTCAGTACTCTTTTACTATTACCTCTATATAACGAAGATATAAAAGGCAGTTTTCAATGCAGTGGCCACAAATCCATACCATTTTACCGTGATATAAGAATAAGAATAAAGAATACTTTCTTACATTTTCTTTGTTATGTGCAATTTTTCTACTTTAACACCTTGACCATTGCTGCACTATTAAATTCGTATTTCTCAATAAGTGTAATATGCCGCTTTATAAAAACACATATAAAGTGAAATCTATGTCATAGTTGAAAAGGAAAGTTGAAAACACTTCACATTAACGCCCTAATTAAATGTTTGGTGACATATAGTTTAAAATTCAATCAGTTTTCAACATGTAAATGAGAACATAAAAAAACGAAGTTATTTTATTCTATTCGCTTTTAAGCACAACTTTTATCCAATTAACTTGGAAGGATAATATAGGGCGCAGTTCAATATAATAGAAACACATCACATTAACGTACTATCAACAAAACCAACTTTTCGTTAGAATATAGATTGATATTCAACATGTTTTCAACACGAAAAAGAGGATACAAAACAATTTAATGATGACAATTTTCAACTGATGACACAATGGACAAAAATGTTACTTCCGCCAAATTGCATGTTTTCCTAGTTTGAAAAGAGGAAGACTATAATTCTATATCTGATCCGAACATATTGGCTTTGTAAGAGGTATTTTTTACCAATGAAATAATATACAGCCTATATTTTTAAAATCTAAAACGCCTATCTTCTTATACTACCCGGATGACATCGATGTTGTTTGGGTTGCCTATACGAAAGGAATTGATAATTGAGAACTTCTACCGTAACAACTTACCTGTGGGTTGATAACGAAAGGAGAAAATAATAATAATAATAATTGCTCCACAGAATTAATTACTTTTATAACAAAATACTTTGAAATTACTTTACCTTACTTCTACTTCTAAAATAGACGAAAGTTGCCTTGAAATCAGCTGATGGAAAGTACTAGAAACTCAAAAAAATATTTTAATCAAATTTTTCCGAAGCACATTTTTGCCCGTTATTCTAACTTATTTTAAATAGTTTAATATCAAAGAAATGTGTAATATCCTTACAGCTACGTCATGTAACGTTGTAAAACGTCATGATCGCGTTGTAAAAGTGAGTGTTATCATTAATTTTAATAAATTATTTTAAAAATAATGTTGTTAGGTTACCAAAAATATCATTATGAAGATAAGCAGATGTTAATTCTCAGTAATGCTTCAATGTATAGTCAAAATAATTTGTTTCTAATTTGTGTAGGACAAAGTCAATGTTAAGAAACTTTGGAAATAAGTTAATTCAATTGTGATTTTGACGAGGCTGACAAAATTTACACACTTGCGTAATGGAAAATGTTTGTAAAATAAGACAGATCATCAACTTATGATCTATGGATTTGAAATGTATGTCTATTAATAGTATCCACTATTAATGTATTTGTGATAAAATATGACGAATTATAACAATAAAGGTGGAAGAGTACCGCTAAGTGATGTTCATGTTTGATAATCATTACTGTTGTTGATTGCTAAATCTATATGCTGTGTTGTGGATGATGGTATTTAAGAAAATACATGCGAAGCTAACATAATAAGATTTTTATTGGTTAGGTTGTATTTTGGCCATGTTCGTAGTCTAATCTAATTGATCTTATGCAAATTGAGCTGACGTACAAACTATGTTACCAAATAGAACTTAGCTCAACGTAGTCGGGAAACTCAACTATGAGCCTAAGAATGAATGTGTTGTCTACAGATAGTCACACGGACATTTAACAAGACTGCGCTCATAAGAAAGATTCAATCAAATTTACCTTCAAAACAATTATCTGAGGCTTCCTTTTATAAGTATGAACCAAAAACCACAATATATGTGTAGTCCTGTGGTTAATGACCTATCTTTCGAATGAATGAACTCGACAGTGCTGTCAGGAAAGATGCCGGAGAGGAAAGATGAACGAACATCCACAGAAATGTTGTTTGACCATTTCGGAGTCATGAAGTAACAAACACGCTCCTTATTCTCATTTCCCATATCAGAGACGTTTTATTTGATACATGTAATCCAACAAAGATGATTGGAAAACCGGAAATAAGTCATGGGAAATAGGTAGCGGAGAACCGTAACGAAACATTTTTTGTTTTCAATTTTATTTAATTTTTATTCTTTTTCTCAGGCAAGTAAACTCTTTTTTTTTCTTTGTTTGTTTTTAGTTTTCTCGATGTTTCATTTCAATCAATGCTGAAGTTTCAATAATCTTCCAGGTCGCCAGGACTTAAACGTAACACCACCACTCTGTTCCAGCAGCTAGGTGGTACGCAATTGAAGGTTTTGCGGCCAGCGATGGATGGAATTGACCAAAACCTCAAAGAGACCTGTAAACTACGGGGCTTCATAAAAAAAAACCTTCTTCCTCTCCCATTGCTAACTTCTACTTCCTCTCCTCCAACATCATTTCAGTGTTCTCACCTTCACTTCTTTGACCCTTTAGTTTTCTTTCTCCTTGATATGCACCTAACTGCGGATTCTGTAAATTTCTCATAATTTCAATGGATGAGTCAACCGCATAATAGTTTGCTTCCGTCGACTCCCTGCCAAGTTGGTGTATTTCTTCTTCTCATCTTTCTTCTCTGTTCTTAGTTTTAGGTTTCGTTTCTACATCAATTACTCTTATTTGGTTTTTTCTTTCTCTTCTAACAGCCAGAGCAAATTTTCTCTGTTGAATTACTCGTATTTTCCTCTTCGACTGCAATGGGGTTTCTTGCTGATCTGTATCTGAACCGTTATAGACTTTCTTTACTTAAAGTATGTTTAGACTGGATATGACTTTAGTACAAGGTTCATTATTTTAAAAAAAAACTCTCTCTCTCTCTCTTGCCATCGCAGTTTCTGTGAACTACGATTTTTTTAAAGAGAAAACTTCTTTTACACTTTTAAAATTGTCACTAGCAGTGAGGCAATCTTTGATGACTTCTTGCACGCTTTTCAGTACCTGAACACTTTTATTATGTAAGTTACACTGTATCAAAACAATTTACACACCCTTTGGTAGCCTAGGATAAAATTAAAATTTTACTGGGAACGGGTGTATGTACAACTCGGGCTGTATTTGCGCTACTGAGCTACGTACAAATCAGTAAATTTGTCACTTTTTCCGTTATATATTGAAGAAATTCCATAGGAAAATGAGTAGGCCTTAGCTGGAGTGTATCAATAAAAGGTGTTTAGGAAGTAAATACGATATATGGGGAGGGGCTACACTAAGCGCGCAAGCAACGTTGAAAACGAACCTTTAGAAAGATATGATACATTACATGTTGAACAAATATATATTATTATTGTAAAATTTACAAGTCTAATCTACAACTGTCATCCGCCTTCTTACCTGTTTAATATAAAGCATTTAAGCAGGATTCTACAATAGTTAGATCTTAAGAAATAATTAGTATACATTAAATCCTTGTGCAAATGCACCAAAAATGAAATTTAATTTATAAATCAAAAAATTCAACATTTCTTCTTTGAAACACTTAACTTTCTATAGCTCAATTTTTATAGCACATATTGTTGTGTGTTCTTTCAATACTTCTTAGCCAAATTGAGGATGCTCTTCTCAGAGCGCGGAACTCTTTCAACTTTATTGCCTGATCTGTTCTCCTATCTTACACCTACTTTATACCAATGCTTTAGAAACGATATTGAGACAAATCCTAAATGTTTTGGGTTAGTAGTTTTCACGATAAAAAAAGTCACTAGTTATATTGTTCTAATCAAATACAAACAGTTGATGTAATTCAATGATGAAAATCCTCTTTAATTGTTTTAAAATCCTTCAACCTGCAACCTTGTGATTTGTTGTTCGTTGTCTTATTCCTCTGCCATGGATGCATCCTTGAAGGATAATGCATCAATTACGCATTTCATTAACTTAGACATGGAATGTGGTGAATGACTTTAAACAAGTGTAGAATTTTTATAAGGGTTGTTTTTGTACAACGCGTGTCATAACTCCATTACATAGACATTCCCGAACAGATACGGAACGATATCACGCAATGACATATACAAACAGTTATAATACTTACTATCTTAAGGAAGCTTTTGATGATATTTATGAACGAAGAACAAATTCTCGTATGAGGGGAAAGGTATACAGAGTGGGATTTGGAAAATATTATCTCTACCGTAAAACGTTGTGGTGGTAGTGGTGGTGGCGTTATGGTGTGGGAGTGTATGGCAGCTTCAAGAGTAAGGAAACTTGTGTTTATTTATGGGACAATGGATAAGCTTCTCTATCCAGATATTCTACAACTAAATCTGAAAAAGTTAAGGAAAAACTGAGCTTCGTAGAAGATTTCTACTTCCAGCCTGACAACGATCCCAAATATCCTTGCAAAATAACTCGTGTGTGGATCGTCTACAACAGTCCCCATTAATTAAATAGTCCACCACAATCACTGGTCTTTAATTCCGTAGAACATCTATGGGATGTATTGGAAAAAAGGGTGCGTAAACATAACGAGCAAGGAGCAACTGAAGGCATCAAGGCAGCGCTTTTTTAAGAGCTGTGGAAAATAGGGCCCGATATCACCAGAAACCTGGTTAATTCAATGCATAAAAGACTTGAGGCAGTTGTTAAAAAACGCTGGAAGACAACAAAACGCTAAAGCAGTGCACTTTGGGAGGGGGATGGGGTGGAGACAGAGGAAAACAACCGTTTGATGTGCCTATACTTATGTCCACAGTTGCAGGGATCATTACGAAAAGATATAGTTTATTTTTAGTGATGCGCAGCTTTAACTTTATTTTAACTTGGTGTTGAACATCAATGATTGAAGTCTAATTCTATTAATTTCTACTTGTCTGTCTTTTAAAGATTGTGAAATGACCACTCTGTAAACCTAAATTCTGCTGCTGTTTCTATACTTCTGTCCATGTCTGTTAGGGTGACCAACTTTTTATAAAGCCACCTGGGACAGAGTGTTAAAAAAAAAACTTTCATATATACCAGGTGTGTGCATAAGTAGTTTCCGATTTACCTAAGAGATGGCGCCAGCGAAAAGTACGCAGCGTATTCATTTGACACATACGTCATTTTGTTCGTCTGACATTAAACTACAAACACACTCAAGTTAAGTCCGCCAAACACTAGCGTCTTTGTTTTATCGTTCAGTGATCATGTCGAAGTTTGTGCCTGAAAAAGAACATTTGCGGCACGTATTACTTTTTTTATTTAATCAAAAGAAAAAGGCTGATGAAAGTCATCGTGTGCTGGTAGAAACATATGGTGAACACGCTCCATCGATTAGAACATGTGAGACATGGTTTCGACAATTTAAAAGTGGTGATTTCAATGTGAAAGACAGTGCGCGCTCTGGTAGACCACAAAAGTGCAAAAACGTGCAATTGGAGGTGTTATTGGAGGATGACCCATCTCAAACTCAACAGCAATTGGCAAAAGCATTAAATGTGTCACAAGAAACAATCAGCAGACGTTTACGAGCAATGGGGAAGATCAATAAACTGGGTAAATGGGTTCCACACGATTTGAATGAACGTCAAATGGAAAATCGCAGTCACTTGTGAAATGCTGCTTCAACGCCACGAAAGAAAATCCTTTTTGTATCGAATTGTGACGGGTGACGAAAAATGGATTTATTTTGAAAACCCGAAGCGGAAAAAATCGTGGCTTTCACCTGGCGAAGCCGGTCCTCCAATACGAAGGCCAAATCGCTTTGGCAAGAAGACCATGCTTTGTGTCTGGTGGGACCAGAGCGGTATTGTGTATTATGAACTCTTGAAGCCCGGCGAAACCGTTAATGCACAACGCTATCGCCAACAAATGATTAATTTAAATCACGCATTGATCGAAAGACGACCGGAATGGGCCCGAAGACATGGCAAAGTGATTGTGTTACACGACAATGCGCCGTCTCACACAGCAAAACCAATGAAAGACACGTTGAAATCGCTTGGATGGGACATCCTTCCGCACCCGCCGTACTCCCCAGACCTGGCGCCATCTGACTATCACCTCTTCGTATCAATGGGGCACGCGCTGGCAGAGCAGTACTTCAGCAATTTCGAAGACTTTGGAAAATGGCTCGACGAATGGTTTGCCGCAAAAGACAAGCAGTTTTTCTGGCATGGTATGCATCAATTACCTGAAAGATGGGCAAAATGTGTAGAAGCCGATGGCCAATATTTAAAATAAAACAAAATTAATTTCCCTTGAAAATTACGTGTTTTCTTTACCAAAAGAACCGGCAAAAACTTATTCATACACCTGGTATATAATTCCCTTCATATATAACTTGTGGGTGTGTCTGTGGGTGTGGGTGCGCGCTATTAATTATGGAAACACAAATATGTAAAAAAGTATACTAACATCAACATTAAAAGACATTTTGAATCGATTCTTATTGTAAGTAATGTAAACTGCATTCTTCTGTAATTTTCTCTGAGAAAAATATCGTAACGTTCTGCTGTTTCCAGCGTGACGTTTAGGTAGAGTCAAAATAGATACACGGGATTTGTGGCTTTTGCCCATCACCAGTTTTATTACAAATAATATAAGTCCAATAAGTTAATAAAAATAGCGTCCCGTACCAGAGTATTTTACAAGCTTTGAAGAGTTACAGAATAACTCTTTTATGTCTTCTTCTTCGCGTGTTATATGCCTCGTAGAAGAGAATTAGGATAGGTGTCGCACCAGTCCGACAGCTAACTGTGTGCGTAAGGAAGACACCAGTCCGACAGCTAACTGTGTGTCAAGGATGTGCCAGTCCGACAGCTAACTGTATACAAGGTAGAGTTAGGTAACACACCAATCCGACAGCTAATTGTCTGTGCAGGATAGGTAGCATACCAGTCCGACAGCTAACTGTGTATGCAGGTTAGGAAGAGCACACCAGTCCAACAACTAACTGTGTGTGCCGGGTTACAAGGAGTGTAGCACTCCGACTGCTAACTGTGTACGAGGGAGAAGGTAGAGGAGAGAGGTGATCATCCAGGCAAGTGATAAATTATAAGGTTTCATCGGGCTTTTATAGCTCTTCTTTGGAGTGGTCATCCAAGCTCCTCCTTCTATGATTCTGGCTCCTTCTGTTGATTCCCTGAAGAAACTGGTGTCGTTGTCTGCTTGTTTACATTGCCTGTTTATTTACATTTCATTACACATATTTGTTGTTGGTAGTACTCACGCTACTATAATGTTTACGCTGCGAGTATGAGACGACTCGTGTTTAGCACATAGAACAAAGTTAAAAGTAACGAATTCCATGAACATGTTTTTATATCATGTTACTGACTAAACCAAATTTTGAAACAAGAAAAACATACTTTTTTTCTCTCTTAGACAGTAGATACCCAAACCTGGTGAGATCGAGGTGGAAATTTCAATAAAGAAATTGAATATTTTCAAACCAACGGGAACAGACAACATTCCAGACGAATTTATTGAAGGGGGAACGGCTCTAATCAAGGTACTACAGTACTTGGTAAGTGCTACATGGAGAAAGGAGGAGCTTCCAAAGAAATGTAAAAACCTCGATAATAGTTCCGATTTACCAAAAAACGCAATAAATCGGACTTTAATAACTACCGCAGAATCTTGTGTCTGCAAACATGTTACAAAGTATTGAGTATACTGCTAACATGCCTAAGCGTATACGTATGAAATAATTGGAGATCACCAACGTAGATCTAGAAAAAAGATAGATGGACGATGGACCAGATTGTCGCCTTGAGACAAATATTCTATGGAAGAAATGGGAATACAACGGTACTGTTCACCAGCTAGCTCTTCATTGATTTAAAGAAAGCATATGATTCTACGAAAAAGGCAAAGTTATACAGTATTCTGATACGATTTGGAACTCCGAAAAAAAAAAATCCAACTACTGAGGGTGTGTCTTCACGACCCCATAATCAGGGTACGTATAGGTAATAAGATGCCAAATAGTTTCGAGATTCGCAGCGGATTGAAACCAGGTGATGCTTTATTACCATTACTGTTTAACTCTGTGTTAGAATATGCGATTCTAAAAATAAAAGAGGACAAAAATGGACTAACACTGAATAGCTTGAACCAATTGTTAGTATACGCGGATGGTGTAGGTTTAACAAGGGACGATAAAGATGCTACAAAGGGACACCGAGGTCTTAGTAGAACCTTACGATGAGATAGGTCTGCAGGTAAACGTAGATAAAACAAAATACATGATAAGCCGAAACACAAAGGATGAAGGAAGTAAATACATAACAATTAAGAACTAGAGCTTAGAGAAAGTAAACAAATTTAAATACTTGGGATGATATATGACAAGTAAAAACGAGGTTACCGAAGAAATAAAATCTCGCTTAGTATCGGGCAACGCATGTTGCTAGTCAGTAAAAAAGCGCCTAACATCGCTATTAATATAAAGGAAATTGAAATTGAAAATATACAGAACAGTTAATCTGATGGTAATACTTTACGGTTGCGAAAGTTGGAGTATGACCCAAGCAGATGGACATAAATTAGAAGTGTTTGAAAATAAGGTTTTGAGACAGGTATACGGGCCGAAGCGTGATGAGATGGCTAGAGAATATGGAAGAGACTCCATAATAAAGAACTTCACGGACTGTACGATTTACCCGATGTTGTAAGAATAATGAATCAATGGCGACGACTAAGCTAGCTCGCATAGGAAAAAGACATAGATTATATTCCATAATGTTTGAAAAGCCGAAAGGACGGAGACCGTTGGGAAGATCGGGACGTCGTTGGAGGACAATATTAGAAAGGATCTCCGAGAAGTAGGTGGGATGAAAACGGGTTTGATCTCGCCCAGGACGGAATCCTATGGCGAAAGTTTCTTACTGCGGCGATGAACTTGCCGTAAGCCATAGAGTAAGTAAGTAAGATAAAGCTTTTTAGATATCCAGTATTAACTCCTTAGTTTCTTCCTTCTAAACTTATTCGTTTCTAAATTATTTATAATTTTAGTTTTTACTTATGTTCTTGCTACATAACAAAGGTTCTACACATTAGCATTGATACTTAAAATCATACCAGGTGTATGCATAAGTTTTTGCCGGTTTTTGTGGTACAGAAAACACGTAATTTTCAAGGGAAATTAATTTTGTTTTATTTTAAATATTGGCCATCGGCTTCTACACATTTCGCCCATCTTTCAGGTAATTGATGCATACCATGCCAGAAAAACTGCTTGTCTTTTGCGGCAAACCATTCGTCGAGCCATTTTCCAAAGTCTTCGAAATTCCTGAAGTACTGCTCTGCCAGCGCGTGCCCCATTGATACGAAGAGGTGATAGTCAGGTGGCGCCAGGTCTGGGGAGTACGGCGGGTGCGGAAGGATGTCCCATCCAAGCGATTTCAACGTGTCTTTCATTGGTTTTGCTGTGTGAGACGGCGCATTGTCGTGTAACACAATCACTTTGCCATGTCTTCGGGCCCATTCCGGTCGTCTTTCGATCAATGCGTGATTTAAATTAATCATTTGTTGGCTATAGCGTTGTGCATTAACGGTTTCACCGGGCTTCAAGAGTTCATAATACACAATACCTCTCTGGTCCCACCAGACACAAAGCATGGTCTTCTTGCCGAAGCGATTTGGCCTTCGTATTGGAGGACCGGCTTCGCCAGGTGAAAGTCACGATTTTTTCCGCTTCGGGTTTTCAAAATAAATCCATTTTTCGTCACCCGTCACAATTCGATACAAAAAGGATTTTCTTTCGTGGCGCTGAAGCAGCATTTCACAAGTGACTTTGCGATTGTCCATTTGACGTTCATTCAAATCGTGTGGAACCCATTTACCCAGTTTATTGACCTTCCGCATTGCTCGTAAACGTCTGCTGATTGTTTCTTGTGACACATTTAATGCTTTTGCCAATTGCTGTTGAGTTTGAGTTGGGTCATCCTCCAATAACACCTGCAATTGCTCGTTTTCGCACTTTTGTGGTCTACCAGTGCGCGCACTGTCTTTCACATTGAAATCACCATTTTTAAATTATCGAAACCATGTCTCATATGTTCTAATCGATGGAGCGTGTTCACCATATGTTTCTACCAGCACACGATGACTTTCAACAGACTTTTTCTTTTGATTAAATAAGAAAAGCAATGCGTGCCGCAAATGTTCTTTTTTCAGGCACAAACTTCGACATGATCACTGAACGATAAAACAAAGACGCTAGTGTTTGGCGGACTCAACTTGTGTGTGTTTGTAGTTTAATGTCAGACGAACAAAATGACGTATGTGTCGAATGAATACGCTGCGTACTTTTCGCTGGAGCCATCTCTTAGGTAAATCGGAAACTACTTATGCATGCACCTGGTACTCTCTCCACTAGAAATTTTTGCATTATTTTTATTTATATTAAAAGTAATATCTTTGTTAGCTTTACTTGTAAGTAGCTTTGTTTTATTTTTCTTATAGACTTTATAGTGTTAGCAAAAAATGAATTTTGTAAAAATATTTTAGTGTCATTTCAAATAGACTTGACTACAGTTTCTTTGCATAACAGCTTACATCTCCTCAATCTATCTATCAAAGTAAGCTATCCTAGCCACGAAACGACACACTAAATAATCATACCTGTGTCCCTCCTACTAGTAGAATTACACTAGTAGAATTAATTGTTACTGACGCACTGGCTTAATTGATTCCTGCGTAAATGTAAATTTATGAACCCTGAATACTGTTCCAAAATAATATGTTAATTGCATTTGACAACAATGGTGTATGTCACTAACAAATAAAGCAATGTGAACACATGAATAAAATCACGTTTAATTTTTTACAATTGACCGTAATTTAGTACCATTTCCAATAGACCAACAGCTTTATAAGAAGCACGCAGGATACCTATCATCCTGTAATGGGTTAACAATTGTGCATCTCTAATCTACTACATATTATTAACACGCGGAAACAGTAAATCACTTGCCACTCTGTTTAATCCATTTGGAATTTTTAAGAGAGTAAAATTTTGTTTTTAACTTACACATACATAGCCTATATGTATTTTTCAGTCATGATTATATTCTGTTTTACAGATTTCGATCAAAACTGGGACATTAGGCGTCCCGGGGAAGTTCTACCCGGGTCGCGGGACTTTGAGGGTCAAAACCGGGACAGTCCCGGGTAACCCGGAACGGTTGGTCACCCTAATGTCTGTATGCAATTTACACTGTTTGCTAGAGGATTCTACGTACCACAGAATAATGAGGGGATTGCTAACTCATCACACTGGCGCTTATGCCCTTTTCACTTTCCACCGCCGATATGTTCAAGTGGATTCTGAACCAGTCCGTTCAATCCATGCAACAGAAAGCAAGCATGCTAGCCATTCGATTTACAGGAGGAGGGCTCGCAAATGCACCGTCATCATAATGTGTCTTACTGATAGTGGAAGTTCCCTCATAACTAGCTTAGCCGTCTTCTTTCATTCCGATTTCATTCATAATAAGTAGATTTAATATTATGTCGTCAATCTCTAGAATCTTTTTTTCAGACAACGAATTATAACAGCCTAACATTCAGCCATACCATGCTATCTTCTGCAAAGAGGAAATGAATCAGTACATGATAGCGGACAAGATATCCAAATTTGGAAAGTTTTTGTCAATTATCAAATGAACCTTAGTTCAGAGAGGAAGAGAGATGTTATTATTTTTACTATTTTTCTATTTTTCTCCTCTCTCCTCCTCCTCCTCCTCTTCTGATGAGTTTGCTCTTCATTCTCTTGTTTTCGTTTGAGTTCTTCTTTCCTTTCTTTCTCTTGGGCCGATGACCACGGGAGAGTGAGCACGGCGGCCAACGCCCTGTTCGACCCTGCCAAGGGCCTGAGGGTGGTACGTGCTCAGGTGGCTCGTTTGCCCTCCATCCCCACCGATCCCCCACCAACTTTACTCCTTGAGGCAAACGGGCGCGGTCAAATCCTCCCCACTTCGGCTTCCTTCTGTATGATTCTTCTCGCTCCCTCTCCTCCCAGCTTCCAATTCCCCTCCAATTCCAGAGCGGGTCATTCTTCAATCTGCGCTCATCACAAAAAAAAAAAAAAGATAGCTTCCGATTATGAGTTATTTTCTCCGGATTGACATGGCCGGCAGATGGACGCCTAGTGACCGTTCATAGTTTTCGTTTATATTTATTATTCTTTAATTGGATATAAACTGTTTTGATATTGAACCAAAACACAATGAGCACAGTCTCTCTATGAATTGGCTGAAGAACACTTAGAGACAGTTTTATATAATTCACGAAGCACTTGGATATTCCCGTAAAAGTATTTTAATATTCAAACCAAGGTTGAGTTTAAATCATCCATATCACCCACTCAAGATATTTCCGAATACATTCGTACACACGATATGAAAGGAAGCAAACGTGGCGTGTGAAAGGTAGATTTGCATTAACCACTGGAGATGCCAGACAGTAGAGACATGATACGATATTACCGCATGAGTTGTTTATGTTTTTTTTTCTGGAAGGAAGGGGCGGAGCCTAAAAAACAAGTCTGTCGTCATAGAAACAACCTGGTTACATGTCTAAACAAACGATATAGATTATGTGGTACCACGGGTAAACGTAAACGTTCCTTAACTAAAAGTATAAAGCAAACATAATTTCATAGATTATTCTGTCTTTAGAATTTATTTAATGAATCTTCGTTCGTCACTAAATTTTCAACATTCCTATATACAAGGTGTTATATATAACTATATATATATATACATAACTAATAATAAAAAAATGAAGCAACGAAATCTACACATTTGAAGAAACAAAATAGTCTTGGTCAACATGTCCTCGCAAATGAACCCTTTCAGTGATATTGCAACCCGCATGGTGCAAGCCGCCACTGATTATGGACGTCAATTTACCCATTTTCACTCTGCAGTGATTTTACTTCTGATTAAACTAATTCATCACACTTTTCTTTTTCTTTTTTGGGAATAATTCAAGTGTCCGCCCATCCTGAAAGATTTTATCAAGTATTTCCTCAGTCACACCAGTCTAATGCCGGGATGGTATCTTACGTGCACTAGACATCAAATATCGGAAACTAGGCCCTGGCCGACTTCCCTCCAACATTCTCACCCCTGCCCCTATACCGATCTAAGTCAAAGTTGTCTAAAGACCACAAATAAATTGAAATTGAAAAATTCAAATTTCAAATTTCAAAATACCCAATGCTGCATATTAGTTCTATTTCTTTTTCAGGCACCCAATTTTGGTGGTAAGAAGTACTGAAAGTATGTTTGAACGCTGTACATGCTTTGATGGATTGGAACAAAATTTGACACGCATATTTCTTAGGACCTAGAAGGAGGAATGGCATTAAAAGGTTGTCCCACCCCAAAGGGGGTAAAACGGGGTTGGGGTGCAACTTGGAAACAGCTTGAGCTAAAAAAATTATATTTGGCACAATTCTTCGTTTCAATACAATACGAATAGCTATTTTAGTGCGGGAGTGAGCGAAAATCTTTTAACAAGTGGAATACGAGAACTCAAAAAAAAGTTACGCTTAGAAACTTGAAATTTGGTATCCTTAGGACAAAAAACAATGAATGACAATATTACAATCCCCTCTCACAAGTTTTTAAATTTATTAATCCCGCACCAACGGACGGGCAAATCATCTAGTAAATGATCAAATAAATAAAATTATTTTCGAAAACTAATTGCCTTCCTTCCTCTTTTCACGAGGACCATTCAATTCGTAAAAAGACTTCCGTTAGAAGTATCAGACAGCAAAACAGAATGAAATGAAAGAAACAAGTCCAGATAAAAAGGTAGACAATTATTTTATTACTTCAAGAACAAACAAGCTAAGAAACTAGTTTCTGTTTTATATTTGGAAAAATACTAAAGAAAAAGAAACAAGCGTACTACAATTTAATATTGTGACATTCTCTTGTCTCATTAGAACTGTTAATATCTTTGAGTTAAGAGGACGGGGTTTTCCAGATGCAATGGAAGGAGGGGTGGAGAAGCAGAGAACAGTGGCTATAAATCCAGTTACATGACGGATACATGGTTCGGATCCGGGTCCCTACCGAGATCCTCCTCTTCTATACTATGGAATATATATTCACTTTGTATCAAAGCTTACATAGACTTACACATACAGAGGTTTCATTACATAACAAACTCTAGGAATCAGAGTCCAAGACGTGATGACGTGGTCGGTATGAGATATGAATCAATGAGCATAGTGGATCCAGTTTCAGTAGCGCGAGAGACATGTGCAAGAATGGGAGAACGAGACGAGAAGTGAGGTCTTTCAATTTGATGAACAACACAGGAAGAGAAACAACTAAAGAAAACAAGCAGTAATCAATTCAGTGAACTTTTTTATTTATTTTTACTTTTAATTGAAACATTTAAAAATTAAACGGTGGTTAATGTTTATTTTCTTTCTTATAAAAAAGATTGTACATCTCAGTTGGGAACTAAGCACAGAACAGCAAAATTAATTTAAGATATTCATTTTAGTCCTTCATTTATACCCCACCACCACCACAACCACCAAAAAAATAGCGATAAAGTCAAAACTTCATGATGGATCTGAACTACACTGTATAGAAAATTAATACTTCGTTCACACTTTATAATCATATTTCCCAGACTTCAAATCAATAAATTTTTCCTCTCGTATACGTGGACTCTACGAAAGATTAAAGAAAGAAAAGTGGAAGCTTTTGAAATGTGAATATGGAGAAGAATAAAAAGAACTCAGTTGGATACAGAAGATGCAAAACGAAGAAGTGCTGAAAAGAGTTGGCGAACGACGAACAAAGCTGGAGACAATAAAGAACAGAAAGAGAAACTGATTAGGACACTGGTTGTTCAGAGATTGTATTATACACTCAGGGATGAAATCGAAGATATGATTGAGAGAAAGAAAGGAAGAGGAAGAAGACAAATCTAACTCTTTGACAATATTACGGAAGATAAATCGTATGTTGAGATAAGGAAAGAACAAAATCGAGATGAACGTAGAGGGCTTAGCTTACCATCAAGGGTCTGTCGCTTTTAGCAGAACACTTTCTTATAATAAACATTGTCTACATTTCTTACACATATTACATACACTTGCTGAGAACAAAAAAAAAAGTTCATTAAAAGATATACAGGGTGTTGTAAAATAACATTGACAAAACCACCTCACGAGATTCCTGCCATGAAAGTAAAAAAGAAAAGTATGGATCATCTAGGGTGTACAAGTACTTCCTTTCGCGCCTTAGGCTGCCGAAACCATGGGAAAATGATATTTCCAATAGAGTTAGCAGTAGAATTGAGGTGGCACCTTTAAAGACTTAAAATCAGCTCGATCCAGATATGCGTATTCCAAAACTATGCAATAAGAGCAAAAGTGACTTCCCAAAGGACATGACTAGTTTATCGAAATTCTCTGAAGTAAGGTGGACCGAAATAAGTATGAAGCATCACATTCCAGCAAGTAACAATAATACGTTTGCGGCATATCGAGATTTCAAACGGATTTTCTTTAAGGAACGATTTTTATAAACGTTGCGTGGTTGCATAACAACAGGAGCACATTACATATATATCAACGAACGTTTGGTGTACTTATCAGTAAAGGAGACTGTCATTGCTCGGTTAGATGACAGTGATTACGTTTATCATCTGCACTCAAACGGGGAGTAATCTCATTCGTGCTTCTTTTGACCCATATTTATTCTAGAGAATGTCTGGGAAGCACCTACTTCATTTGAGGAATCCCTTGCGCATTTTTGGAATATGCAATTTTTGATATAGCAAGTTTGAAGTCTTTGAGGGTACCATGTCACCTCAGTTCTACTTTTAATGCTATTGGAAATACCAAACTCTAGAGTTCATTTTTCCACGCTTTCGCCAGCATATAGCTCCGAAACGAAGTTTTTGTGCACCAGCGATGGTTTATAACTTTTCTCTTGTTTACACGTGCGGCGGTTTCGTCGTTGTTATTTTGCAACACCCTGTATACAAAAAGTGCAAAATACTTCACTACTACTAGTAGTGCACTTTACTACTCATTAGAAGGACAATCGGTGCTTAGCCTCCTCCTTTCCCTCAAATACATTATAAATTGATATTTGTGGATTGTGCTGGCGCCTACGGCCTAAGTCTGTCTGAAGTTTAAGGGAAGGGAGCAGCCAAAGTCTCAGTCTAGAGACCATCCCAACCTTTTCTAGCTGATACTGAAGAAAATCCTGAATAACCTCAATCAGGATAGCCGATAGTAGGACAGGAACCTACGCAATGCCGATTGGAACTTCGCGGCTGAATTCACTAGCCCACAGTGACTGGATATCCGTATTATGACTTCTAATGGACATAGGACAGTGCCTACGTTATTAATTGAAATTAAGTGAAATCAGCAATTTTTTAGGATGCATGGGTAGGCTTACTCTTCTATTATGCCCTGACTAGAGAGTTGAAACTAGAAGAAGACTAAGGCCGCGGTGGCTCAATGGCAGAGCCGTCATCTCTGGTGCTTGGAGTCCTCAGTTCGATCCCTTGCTGGTGCCAAGTGGGCTTTGTGGTGGAAAAACACTGTGTGTTTAGGCTTTCTCGAGGTTCTCCCGTTTCCTCTCACTTTCATCATTCCATCAATTCTCCCATCATCCATCTGACCTGAACCAAAGTTGACTAAAGGCCTTAACAATTAAATTCAAATTGAAGAAGAGTAACAACAATGTTACAGAAATATATAAACAAATGAAGAAAGAATGAAAGAAACAGAGTCACGAGGATTACTTATGTTGTGACGTGATTGACCAAGCATAACATTTTCTTTCTACATCCTCTCCCCCTCAACCATCTCTCATTTTTCTTTCTCTGCTATTTTCTTCAACGTGCTGTTTGCTTCTGCAGCTTCTTTTTTCGTTGGTGCATGACTACTGATGAGATTGGCTGCTGCCCTGCATATACGTATGTGGTCAAACCTAATAATCTTCAACGTTCAAAATCACTTCAACTTTGTATATATATATATATATATATATTTATAGCCTACAACGAGTTAAAGTTTGCCGATCCTAGCTCATCTCCCGAGATGACATGACATCGTTACGCTTTTCAACTTTTATTTTCTACATCGTGATGGTAAACGATATCTTCCTGACATTCCAGTTAGGCTTTAATTGCGAAGGAATCTAACTCTCATGTAATCATTTTCACTTGAGTTTTACCTCTCGCCTCCGAAGTCCGCCGCATCATCTTGGACTCCTGAATACCTCGGGCAAAAGATTTTTTTTATTATTATTATAGAGAATTAATGGAATGTCCGATGAGGAAAATTATCACATAAAATAGCATTTTTAAAAAAATTAGGTCACTTTTTCAACAAACTAATTTTAATCTAAAATTATAGACCTTTTTCGACGAATATCTATTCTTGTACTTGTCTAATACAAAATGCTACAAATTACTCATCCAACCCCATTGATTTAGGTCGAAGGTCGCTGACTACGGATAGGTATTCATTATGCGTCAACCCTCTCCCATTCAATATTACTCACCCTAAACCTCATGTCTTCGCTTTCACTCTATCGTCTTCATTTTGCAATTACACTCACGCCTTCACTTTACCCTCAGTTTCATCAGTCTTTGTATCACCTTCAACCTCACTCACCCTCAAGTAGAAACTTTGGACCTCTTCCTCAAGTAACAAGGGTGAGGTCAGTTCTCTTGACGACTGACTGATTACATTCCACACGGATGCAAAGGAGCCGGCTAAATCGACTAAATCCTGCTCACTGGGCTTTTAGCTGGGTTTCTTCTAGCCATACTAGACGAATGCTGAGATGATATCTTTATAACTCAGGGTAACTCTCTCCCTTTTCTTTCTCCCATAGACAAAATACAAGTTGCAAGAAAGACAGTCTGGAAAGAGATTACTCACAAATGAAAGTTAGTTGTAAAATACACTACGATACTGATGATGTAGCTTAGCAAACTTACTTGGTCATTTACGACCCTAATTAGCACGGGACAGGGAAAATATTTTCTTTATGAACGCAGCTCAATTGAAAGTCAATCGAAAATGGAATTAGGTTAATGCTCAAACTCGAAAATCTCAAGGCACCGAGGTAGCTGTGTGGTCTAAGGCATCAGCGGAGCGTCTCCAAGGTTCTGGATTTGAATCCCAGCTGGGGCATGCATATTTGTAGATTTTAGAAATACAACAGAGACGGAACGAAGTCATTAATTACTAAAATGGTCCAAAATCCAAAGTTTGTTAAAAACTTAAGGAATTAGCAAACGAACATTCGCTAGCGATATCAGTTATCACCAATAAAAGCTGGCTGCTTGGAAAGTAAATATGGATTGTGGAAACTACCAGAAAGATTTAACACAGAACTTTACCAGTAGTTTCTTTTTTCAAGTAGGTAACGGGAATTATTCCAACCCCGGAGAAAGAAAAATACCCAACGAAAAATTCGCAAGAACTAGTAATAATAGCTAAATGAACCTTCGCTTATATATCCCCTCACAACTAGCGACAAAAATATTCTCCTGGAGTGTTTATTTATTATGTAGAGAAAGATGATGTCTTTAAATGTTTATTTACTACTTAGAGAAAAAGGATGTGTTTAAATTAGGTGTTTCTTTAATATGTAGAGAAAAACGATGTGTTTAAACTGTTTATTTACTATGTAGAGAAAAAGGATGTGTTTAAATTAAGTTCTTAGTTAATATGTAGAGAAAAAGGATGTATTTTAACTGTTTATTTACTACATAGTGAAAAAGGATGTGTTGAAACTAAGTATTTATTTAATATGTTGAGCAAAAGGATGTCTTTAAAATGTTTATTTACTACGTAGGGAAAAAAGATGTGTTTACATTAAGTGTAAGAAGAGCAAAGGAAAAAAGGGACAGATAAAAGAGAAAGTAAAGAAAGTGAGGAAGAAGGTACTAAATGAATTCGCTAATTAAAACTGAACTGTTATTGCCTGTCTGAATGAACCATCTTCTACCACATGTTTGTATTAGCAGCTTAAAATGCTTACATAAATATGCGAAAATGATTTAATTATGTGACTTAGATTGACTACATAAAACAAGTATAATTTCTAGTCCATTATGAGAGGTTCAAACACAAAAAGAAAAAGAAAAACGGATCACACAGATCTATATACTGAATATGATGCAACACCACAAGATGGGTACCATTAATCTCCTGTATTTCTCCAGAGAAAAAACATGTCACGACACAGCACTATGCACGTCATGTTTTAGCCATGATCTGGGTTTCACGTAGAAGAAGACAGGTGAGATAAAGCCAGGACCACGTGTAAATATGAGAACCACACATTGAGAGAAAGTGGGAGTCTCGCGCATATGGGTCATATCTCTGTGACAGAAAGGTCACGAATATGTAGAAGGGTTTCTTTCAAATTCAGGCCTCTAATTGTATACCAGCTGCTCTTGCTACACACATATGACCTCTGACGAATAAATACATTAATTATGTTGAATAAAGGAAGAAATGGAAACTTCGAGATACAAAACTTGCAAAGCAGACTTTTTTAAAAATGTTTACTACTTATCTAATAGAGAGGCAGGTATTCCAATGAAAGTCAGTTGCAATTTCCCAACTTGTAAAGATAACTTTCGTTTCTGACTTATAGCAAGTAGTTCTGAGGGTTCTGGGGATCAGATCTCAATGAAATTCCTACTCGCATAATCTTTACCGAATCCATCGCACGCAGAAAACAAAATTGGGTTGCAATAACGAAACGAAATCATTCAAATTTTTTGTAAGCACCGAAAAAAAATATATATTTGGATTTTTTTTTATATTCTATGTAGACGTCTTGGCACATACCTTAGATTTTAGTTTGAAGAGAATGGGTACTGCTGATATGCTTGTGTCATTTAAAACGTGCGTGTGAATTCAAAATTTGATTTGTTAAGTATAGTTAAGTTTGAATTTTTATAGGGATATGACAGAACATCAAGAAGGCTTATTATATCAATAAAAGTTCCCTACGTGATGGCGGACAGCCAAATATTTACTCATCGCTATATTTCCATTTTGATGGTGATTCCGAAAATCACTATATTTTCCTATGATGATGATGATGATGATGATTACATTTCCATTCGAAATTAGGTGCTGACTGGCACGATATTCTTTTCACAGATTTATCTTACGTCATCAGCGTTTTCATTGTCAGTCATCTGACGCAAACCGCCTATGGTTGCCAGACGTCCAGAATATCACAGTAATATTCACGCAAAATTTTTTCCTCAAGTTCCGTAATATGAGAAACAATAATAATAATACTGCCTTTATTGTACAGTTACTTACAAAAGTAACTGGAGGTTGTAATTATAATAAATAGTACCTTTTTCCTCCAGGAGAATTGTTGCACTGTATGCCTAATATTTAGACAACCAACATGACAGTACAAATATACACGAAAACATGACATGCCAGGATATTCCTCCATTTGGAGGAAGAAAGCTTTAGTCCCTCAGCATTATTTAGACATCCACGAGAGAGTTAGACAGAAATCCCATTCTTGTCTTGTTCAAACACACACACAGTATTGAAGAAGACGGGGAAAGAGCGAAAAAAGGGAGGAGAAAACAAGGAACAAGAGAAAGAAAAATGGCGCAAGACATGGAAATAAATGAAATTTTAATGTTAATGAACACACAGGCTGCGTCTCTCTCCGCTGCTCCCCCCCTCTCTCTCTGTCTTACTCGGGATAGGGTGGAGTAAAAGGATCCTGGAGTTATTTGTTTAAAATTATTTTAAGGTCTTTAGACATATAAGGATGAAGGCGGGATGGGGTTGGGAGAGTATGTTGCAAGATAGAGAGCCAAGGCCTATTAGGTAAGGTCAGGCTCGCACAAACAGATTGAAATGTATTTTGAAAGAAACGAAAAGCGAACTTGACCTTACCTAACCTACCCTAACCCATGGTCACTAATTTTATATAATCTACTACAAATGGAAGAAAACAATTATTAATAATAAATTTGAACTTAGAAAAATATATTTTTAAAGACAAGAAGAAAAAATCTTAACTAAAAAAACTGCACTTTTAAAAACGTTCTTGAAAGTGCAAGAAAATAATTATTAATAATAAATTAAAACTTTTAAAAGTATATTTTTTAAGAAAAAAAGAAGAGAAAAACTCTCCCGCCCGCCGGAGATCGAACCCGTTTTTTTTATATATATTTCGTCTGCCAGCGTCTTACCAATACCCCACGCTAGACACCTGGCAACTGGTGTGTTAAACTCGTATTTCTAAAATTAATCAGTTAGGTTAGATTAGGTTGAGTTGCATTCAGTAATGTCCAATCCGAACAACGAGTTTAACTACGAGGTGAGTTGCCGAGAAATAAGAATATAAATTTAGCTTACTAGCTACACACAAGAACATAAAAACACTGAAGGCAATGAAACACAAAATCTATCTATGAAGTGAAAATTCTTTATGCATACCCTAGCACAACATTGTGGTCACACCTAGTATAGTTTCCATTAGGTTAGTTTGCGTTGGTGCTTCAAAATAACATGACATGCAGCATAACCTAACCTAACCTACTATAAAGATTAGGTTCGAGTGCAATCAACTAAATGCAAATTATTGTTACCATGCATTAGAATAAAAACAGAACATGCACAATTTCTTTGACCTGTTAACTCAGATTTGTTAAACCAGGTAATCGTATTGACATTCAGTAGCATATCAATTCAATACCAAATAAACAGCACTTTTCAATACACATATTTGTAAACTTACTCGTTTCCAAAGATTCGTTAGTATCTATAAAACAGCATAAGTTCAATACAGATCCAAGTCTGTTAAGTTCCAATTAGTATGATGAGCATATAACAAAATTAAAAACTTCTTGTTGATTCAGAACACCGTTAAGTAGTTAACCAAACCAATACATATCGATTGACTAGAATATTCGTGTTTTCAAAAACAATTATTTACGCTCAGCTGTTCTTATAATAATATTTTTCCTTTTCTTCCATTTACCAATACCTAAAATGGATCGATCGATTTCCTTACATAAATGATTATTCGCCATATTTAATCCAATACAATCCTAACATGGTGCTCTCGGTGCTATACTTAAATTCCCAACCGTTTACATCACTCACTTCTGCCAAAAGCACTCTGAACGCAGAATTTCTTATAAATTTATTTTTATTCTTACCAGTTGGGATTGGCGAATTAGCGCGCGGCCAGCAAGTGGGATTTACTTTCTTGAAAGATAGTTCGGAAATCTAGGATGTATATAAATAAACCGCTGAGGGTTGCGAGTTTAATGGTTGATTTAACAACACATTTGATATGGTCTGTGTAGTTAAGTGGTTAGCTTGTCAGACTCTCATTCTGAAGGTTCTGGCACTTCTGGGTTCGATCCCAGTCTGGATTTCAAAATATTTTCTTCAGGAAATTAAGCGCTGTAAATGATGTTCGCGATTGCTCCTGAAAGAGATTTGTCCTGTAAAGGGAGAAAAACACAAGACAGAAAGAGAAGGCAGCAGCGGAGAGAGATGCAGGCTGTGTGTTCATAAGAGTTAAAACTTCATTTATTTCTATGTCTTGCGCTATTTTTCTTTCCCTCTTTTCTTGTTTTCTCCTCTCTCTTTTTTCGTTTTCTGCTCTTTCGTTTATCTGTTTATTTCTGCGTTGATATATGAAGTGACTCCAGTATGTGATTTGAGTGACTAAATATTATTTGCATTTTTGCGTTATGACACGACGATTAGATTGGGTTGCGACCGTCATTCGTTGGTGTTCGTTCGTCTTTATTTCAGGAATTGCGATTCCAGACTACAGGTGTGGGCCCTACTAAGGTAAAGGTAAGACATGGTCTTTTGCCACCCTGTAGACTTCGAAGTGAATAAAGACATAGTATGAGTCACATATGAGTCGATATGCGTATTATCGTTTGAGATTATTCCCAAGCAAAGATTTGCGTTTTCTTTCTTAATCTATCGCTAATCTGAACCAGTTGGTACTTCAGAGTATGAACCAACGATCTAATTAAAAGATAGGAGGTCTCGCCTTACCGGTATTTCCTCCCTCGATCTAAATTATTGTTTTTTCACAGCGATCACAAGGATCTGGAATCCTCTTCCCAGATATTCTTAAATCTGGAAGGCATTTCTGCGCCGCTCGTCTGGGGTGTAGAAAATGTTTGGAGCTAGAGTTTTGGTTAGATGCGTTGCGTGGGTACTCTAGGCTCCTGGCGACCCTATTTGCATTCCTGGATTGTTTTTGGTGTTGCTGTTTTGACTTCACCTAGCCAGGAAGTGTGTGTGTGATCTCTTTTGGGGTCTTGGGTTGGGGTCGTTACAAGCTGACATGATTGATTCCTATTATGTTCAAATTTCTGATTAAATATTTTTTCAGAAAGGAATATCTGTATGTAGTGGTAAAGGATATTTTCCCATGTTTCGTCTAAGGTAGAATTTGTGCAGGAAAGAAGCAGGAGAAAAGTAATGATTATGACATCACATTACATTTGAACCATACTACAAGGAGGCTCCGACAAGTACCGTAAAAACAAAACAAAAAAAAAAAAAACGTTGTTGTTAACTACATTATACTTACACTGGGTAAGGTCAACCACGAGTATGATATCGTAAAAATACGTCATCGCAGCAAAGTAACGGATATTTTTATCCCTAGCCACTGGGGGAACAGAATCTAGATAGGTTACATCAGAAATAGTTTGGCAGTAAAAGTAAACAAATCTTTGTCTCTCATTGGAGGAACGCTGGTCAAAACCAACATACAGAGAAACGTCATTGTTGTAACAATAAAATTCTGTTTTTGTACCATATTATTGCTAGGTTTATTCGAATCAATTGTCACTTCAGGACATTGAAGTTATTGCCTTCAAATAATTACATACCGTAATTGTTAAATAATGTAAAGTTATTAACACATTTAGTTCCACCGTGGTGGTTTTTAAACTCTCTGTTGATACATTAAATATGTTAACATGATTATTAAATAGTTTTAACACCCTCCTTCTCCAGTTTCGTCTCCCAGAAAATTTTGCCTGGGGCCTCGCAAAATCGAGGGACGTAACTGAAAGGAACAAATCTTCTTATTTCTCATGGACGTCCACAAAACCAAAATATGAGGTATACCGATACTCTAATATTAAATATGAAGATAATTATTAAAAGAAAAAAAAATCTAAAATTTAAAACATATACACGCCGGTTGTAGATTTACGTTTGGTATTCCAGATTTAGAATGCTATTTGTCATGAAAAGGAAAATTTCTAAAATGAAAAGGAAAATTTCACCGATTTTTAAAATGATACTATTGAAATGTGTCGCAGTGAATTTAAGAAGTATAAGAACTGTGTTAACTGGCATTTTTACCATTCACAAGGTCAACAAATAAAAGGGAATATTCCCGGTTCAGTCCGTAAACGAAAAATGAGGAAGTGGGCATATTTAAAAGGATGTATAACATATTGTTCTTTTCTAGGTTTTATTAATCAACCAACAGACAAAAATCACGACAGTTTAAAACATAATATTAACATCAATGATGTAAATAACAAAGAAATGTAAATTACAGAAGATTTGTTTAGATGATTGATTACTAAAGTTAGACTATGATTTGAACATCAAAAGTAACGACGCTCTAGGATTTATCAAATAATGTCGAACGAGTCCAGGTTTTCATGCTGAAAATAGAAAATCCGTTACACCGCACTGTCACAGAAATTACTATTCTGTACTGCTAATCAGAAGCGCGTGAATACTATCAGTAAAATTATCTATATAATTACAAACTCTTTCTACTACTAAAATGAATAAATCCGTACGTCATTTTCATTATGACAAATATATGAAAGTTTCCTTTCGCTTTCTAAACCCAAGGGCAGCAAATGCCCCTTTGCCTCCCCTGTGAGCGCCCATGATCGTGTAACTTTTCGTAACTTTTGCGTGGACGAGGGAAATTAGAATGAAATTCTAGACATCTGGAAACCCTTGGATACTTACGTCATATGTGTGGGAATAAGTACACTGTTGACAGAAGATAAATCCGTGATAAGAATATCGTGGCAGTAAGCACCAAATTCCGATTGTGGCAGTTAGCACGCCACCACAATGATGATGGATGTTCTGCCCACGGTCCTGATCTGAAGGGCCCTGAGCAAGGTGAAGCGATGGTGCTTTGCCATTGCTTTCTATCAGATGAGGATGATGTCCTAAGGACGGGACCTGCAGTTTAACGTGGGGTTTACACGCCAACATTACTCGTCCAGCAGAATTAATTTTTTATGGATTATTCCCAGTATATTCAAAATGTTCCAGAAATATTGCTGGAATATGGTGTGCCGTGTACGGGCGAGAGTAAACTTCTGCAGTGTAGACCGCAAAAAGCCTGGACTCCTCAAAAAATAACATTCCTTTTACCGTACGATTTTTCTTCCTAAATACTGTCTGGGAGTCTTCTTCCTCATTTTCTTCCATATTATTCACATAATGATCTTCCAATATGTGATGAACTATCTCCATACATTGTCAGAATTTGGCAACACAAAATTTACAGCACTTACATATTTTATCTTAATAATGTTAAAAGCAAATGAGATCTAATGCTAAAGGTCAGGCGTCAACAAGATAACTGCACAAAATTTTCATAGATGTTTACTTGTAATGTTGCCAGCTGTCTGCGGAACAATTCAATTATCTTAATAGAATGCCATAGATGGTATCTAAATGCTATGACTGTTTTCTTGTTCATACTGTCTCCAAAAGTTACGCTTACCAAGATACATCATTCTTCAGATCTTAGAAACTGCTTTGCAAGAAATGTTAATACAATGCGGGGTAAAAATCTGGCTATAGGCTCATTGTCAGATGGAAAGATGTATGACTTTAAAATAATAGCTTTTAGGCCGTAATCGGATCCTTCTAATGATTAACATGAAAGTTGAAAAGCTAACAGGAGTAAAAGTTATTAGAACAAAATGAATAATAATTATAATAAATGAAATGGATATAAAAATAAAATGTACAATACATTGCCAGATCGCAAAGATTGGTTAGAAACTTTGGGACTGAATGGTGAGCATCACTAAAAACCTAATACTTAGAATAATATAAAGCATACAAAAAAATAAAGTTGTTGAACTGGCTGTGGATCGATTTAGATACCAATTCTAAAATGCCACGACGAATCTCTGAAAAATTAGAATGTTTCTCGGGTTTCATGAAGAACCAACAAAAATACCTATTGTTAGGAAAAACCAAGGCATTTTACAAAACATAAACAACTATTTGTGGATTTCGAAATGAACTAAAAAATAGTTTGAACTTTCACGAATACATTTAATATTTAAATATGACTCAATTCTTTAAACTATAAATACGGTATTAACATTAACATTCCTTAAACTGACTAATTGTAGATAAAAAGAAATGAAGATCTGGTAAAGAAAAAAAATAATAATAGAGAAAATTGAAGAAAATGTAAGAGAGCTTCCCTCCCCACAATGGCAAATGTTTGAGCTTCCTTTATCATCAGGGTTATCAGACGTTCTCCTTTCGGATGACATGTCTTCCACTTATCATCCTGTCTTCCCTCCTCTTCTAAATATCTTCAAATGTCCTTTCTGTAGTTACCAGGTTAAAAATTTCAGAATTGGGCTTACTCGCACTCCTGTATTCCTAATTCTTAATTTTAAAAAAATGTTCGTTACCAAAATATCAAGCAAATAGTTCAGCATAGTTGATAACCACTTTCTATTTTCATGTAATTTTGTTATTTAATAAGAAGGTAAAATAGAATTGTAAAATTTTACGTAACTTGTCCTGTAAAAATTGAATCTTAAATGAAAGGTAACCATAATTGTCTACCAATCTTAGCTTAGTTGTCCTCCGCTGGATGAATAATACAGCTGTTGTCATTCATTTTCAACTTTACTGTCCTCCGCTGGTAAAATATATCTGGTAACCCTGGTATCATCTTTTAACTGCGGGTCTCAATGGAACAATTTTGCACATGTAGATATCAATTTCGAAGCAAACTTCTACGCACAAATAATAAAAAATAAATATCACCCTCTGATAAACAGACAATCGAAACATTCGTCTTATTTCCGCGAAAGTCTATAACCGATCTCCGCTTAATCAAGCTACAAAAAACTATTGTTGATGGTAAATAACAATGTTTCTTACCAGCTGTTGGAGTTTCTGCTTCTTTAGTTCTTCCGATTTTTCGTCTTGTATTCTGCTCTTCCGTTTCTTTCACAGCAACATCTAAAAATAAAATTAATTTGTATGAATAAAACAGGGACATCAATTTGCATAGAATTTTTAAAAGATTAATTTTTTCATCTTTAAATCGATTTATTTAGATATTAGCTTATAAGGCCCCACTCACGGTGCGGCACTGCAATGGAAAATGATATGAACTTTCTTATATGCAAGCCAAACAACATTGACGTCATAAAAAAAATTGTAAACTTTGTAGTTTTGCCATTTTAGTGACTAATAACTTCGACCCATCTCGATTTTCTTAGCTGTTAAGTTCCTAAAATCTACAAACATCCACGCGCCAATCGGGATTCGAATCCGGAACCTTCTTCTTATGAAATAATCTTCATACGAAGAAAGGCAACGACACATCACTACAGGTTCATAGTTATGGACATAAATGAACTTGCCTTTGGGCAGAATATCGATCTTCGTTATCATGTATGGAAAACAGTTTCTTCGAAAATGGAAATGATCACCACATTCAAACTCAAACAGACCAGGAATTTTTTCGATATTTTCCTGCTAAATGAATTTTTAAGTATAAACTTATAATATGTCCTTACTTATTGCTAAAGGTATCCTCAAAAGTTGTTATTCGTAGACGAATTAGATTTGTCTGCAATCAAATCGAGTCTTTCTCCGAGGTAAGCTGTTGAAATAATACTACAAACAATAACATATATTTCTCTGAGGAAGGAACGCTGGATCCGCCACTGAATTCACATTATTCTTTTGCAACACCCTATATTTCCACATACATTTTATTCTTTATTTTTTTTATATGAATCCAGCTTCATTTAGGTCCTTGACTGTACTTTCTGTCGATTAGAAAAAGGACCGTTTTCCGTAGTTGACGTACTATCCAGAGGTTTTAACTCAACTTAAATACAACGTTACCATTTCCGTAAATAGTTCAATTTGAGAAGAAAGAATAAAAAGTGCAACAAGATTATGAAGAAGAAACAACATAGGACTGTAAGCATTCAGACAAGAAGGAAAGGAAGATGATGAAGAAAGATTATAAAATTCAAATGTGGACATAAAACACTGCCTGCAGACGTCCATCGATAATACCCGTATATCTTTCCACAATACTACAGAACGACAGTTATTGTAATTTTATCGGGCACGACCTACCGTGTCGATACAGTTAAGACATAGAACAATAGCCTTGTATCGTTTGTTGGTCATTTTTAGAAAGCCTATATCCTGGACCTTGATGGTGAAATGCTCAAGCAGCGAAGCCTTTTCTTACCTTTTTGCCTTCTGCGGTCTTCGGAAAAAGGTCATTCAGATCAGCACTAAACATAAAAAAAAAAACTTTTTACAACACAAATGCCTGAGTATGTATGTGTGTTTGTCAGTGTGTAAGAGTGTTATCTTTGCCTACTGCATATTAATTTTCTTATGATTCAAATCTTTTTGCCAATGTTTGTAACCAAATGTTCTTTGCAAAGAAGCATAATGTTTTGAGAAGAAGAGGGGGGAGGGGGGAAGAATAGTTACTAAAACATCTTTTGAACTTTTCAGAATTCGACATAGTGATCTTGATTTCTTTTCTTTTTTTTTATTCAAAAATAAGAAACGTTTTAGCTTCATCGTATAATTTAATTACCCAAGCATACTTCTGATTCTTCGTCATCGTTCTAATGTCACAGAAGGACAAACAACAAACATTCGTGCTCTTAACGGAACTTATGACCATAGATAGACTAGTACTTCAAACTGACTGACTCCTTTATTCAAAACACTAGTGCCCAATCACATAAACAAAAGGTTAATTATGCCGTATTCAATTTTTTAATGTCGTTTTAAAAATAACTATTAATTGTATAGCACATACATTCTCTGCACACAAAGTGGTAGCTAAGTCGATGAAAATCAACTTTGCTTTCTTGGTGGGTCTTTTCATGTGCAACCATAACGATTAATGAATTAATGGATGCTTAATGTATAAGCATTTAAATCTAAATAACATACTAAAAATCCTTACATAGCCATAAAACGTATTATAGCAAATACACGTATTTTTAAGCTTGTAAGTGATATATTTTTATTCGAAAAACTAAACAAGTTTTTGAGCTAAATACAGGACCACTGATATTTCCAAGATTTTCAGTTTAGGGGGGTGGAAAACCAAAATTGGAGTAGTGTAAGTATAGTCTAGCAAGCTTTCTATTGGTTTTTAACCTTTAAAAGATTGTAAATTGGGGGGAGGGGGTGCACGAGCATTTTGGGAGGGTACAATAATGCTCCACCCAGACGGAACTGGCAGAGTCCCTGGTCTTTCAGTTTTATTTTACCTTGGAGACTGTGAATCATTTCGCTCAATGGACTCTCGCAACAAACAGATTTGAACCCGTAACCACGCTCACAGAAAGCGAACGTACTAAACCCAACTGGACGTCCAATAACATGTTTATTGTACGAATAAGCAACGTTTCGTTGATATCTTCAAACGTCCCTAGGGGCAGTGCTCAAAGCGGGGGAGGGGGAACAAGAGGGAGACGCCGCACAGTGGTACCAAGGGCCAAAAACGTGGCGAAAAGTCGAAAACATGATTTATTTTTCAGAAACTTCACTACAATAGTGTTTTTGATGTCGCTGAATTCAAATTTGACATTAGTTTTGTCAAAAAACAAAATGGCGGATCCAATATGGCGGATATGAAATTGAAAAATGTGTTCAATAAATGCAAATCGGTTTTGTTTGAAAACTTACATGTAATAATGGGTTTGGGATCGCTGAATTGAAATTTGACATTATTTTTTCAAAAAACAAAATGGCGGATCCAATATGGAGGACTTAAATATAGAAAATATTAATATATCAATGGAAATCGGCATCTATAATATTATTGAGGTCACAGATTCTTTATTTAATGTTGTTTGTTGGAAAATTATGAGGCAGATGTAAGAAATCAACAAAACTAACAATACAAACAATTATTTGAATAACTAAAACCAGGGAAATGTTTAATGGCTCCAAAAAGGAAACGTTATTGCATAAAAAATGAACAATACAAAACGGGCACGAACGGGCTTCAGGCTTTGTAGTACTATGTTAAACAATGATTTTGGTCATAAGAACAAGTTATTTGATCGTGGGACATCGTGGGACTTTCGACTTTTACATCACGACATTTGAAAATCGACAATTTACAAGCGTATTTCAATTGTTTAAGTTATACAATAACAATTAATATACTTACTTTCAACAGTTTTTTCCATTTGAATGTATGCCAAACTAGTAAACAGTAAAAAATACTCTGCGCGGTCGAATATAAAATACCGATAGCTATTCAATGTGGCGATATGCGACTCGCCATTCGCGAGAGGTTACAGCAGCTTAAAGTAGTCAGCTGCTTATACTGACCGTTGTAAACGCTCATTTTGAAGGCGGCAGGTACCAACCTAACTATTGAGGGACTTAAACCTTCCCTACTTACAACTTTGTTTTGGGGACTTTTCGCCACGTTTTCGGTATTTGGCACCATAGTGCGCCGTGCCCTTACATTTTTCATTTTGGATTTGGCGTTCCTCTACCTTCTTATTAGCTGGAGCGCATTGCCTTTACTATCAGTAAGCAATCGTCACCACTATGTACAAGCGTACTCTTACCTTTTCTAGGCCACTTCTGCAACCGTTCCCTTAACTTTTCTAACCCACTTCAAGCACTGCCTTGAGTTGACTGTACAGAGAGGCACGATTCTGTGACAATAATCAATCCAAAGGGGGTGGGGGGCAGATTCAATTCCCGGCTGGAGCAACCCACTTTTTGACGTCCACCCAACATCGTGAGGCAAACTGGAGAGTCACTTGAATAAAGACGTGACGACTACTTGGTCTAGAAAGCCCCGGATACACCTGTTCGTGGTCAAAGAGACGCGCAGTGCCATCACGGCCGTCACTCTGGTGGACGCAGTTTCATCAACCGCGGACAGATGGCGTTGTGGAAGGCTCAGGACCTTTCGGTCAGTAACGCAGTGGTTATTATTATTTATTATTAATCAAGCCAAAGAAGGCTAAACCCATTGAACGAAATGTTTAATCTTGCAATGCCAATAAATATGTTATTGGTAACAAGGGGAAAAGTTAGAAACTTGGAAAAGCTAAGTAAGTAAAGCAACGAACCCTTCCGTCTGACTATAACGCAGGCTAGTTCCTCACAAAGCAAGTAGGAAGAAACTGATTTCAGATTTGAATTCATCGATCTCCAATTTACCCTACTGTTTTAATCTGGTGACTTTGACACAGGTCCTTTTCATTTGATTAAGTCTCTCCATTTAAAGTATTTACGCGAGTTACCTCACAGAGCTGTAACGAACCCGGTTGGTGACCCGGACATGGGTGATCCAATTGACCCGGTCTGAAACCTGACCCGATTGACCCGGGTCTTGACACAAATCCCCAGACTGGTTACGTGATCCGGCAACACAATGATCGAATACTAAAACCACACGACTATCTCAGTTAGAGGTTATTTGCACACATCCCGGGGCTGTATTCTTGTTCTTTCTGGGGATATGATATTATTTGTATGTGTTATTAGTTTACTATTGTTAGGAAGTTTTAGGCATTGAATTTTTCGTCCTCTGGGAGGTCTGGGTCACACACTCCCTGAAAGAAACACCGTTCAAGCGCAACACATAATAAGGAAAGAATAAACCTCTGCCATACTTCCGGGTCAGCGGGTCAGGTCGGGTCCCAAGCACAGACCAGTGACCCGTTTCTAATTTTTTTCCTTATACGGCCCTCAGTACGTCGTCGCCGGGCCACCCTAACTTCATTAGTGCTTGTCTCCTCCCACTTTTTTTTACGAAAATAAAAGAAAGTAATGACATTTTCCAATGTTACACATACATCTATACTGGTAATAAGGAGAGAATAGAGCTCTGTCTTCCGTTTTGCCCGCCTTCCAACAAGAAGGGAGAGCCGCTGCATTGGATACTTAGCGAAACCTCATACACACTGTTGCCATATGTTATTTTCTCACTGGGCTGCGTTGTAGTTAAGTCACACGAGAAAGCTGTCTTAAGTCTTTAACATCGTCAAAGAAAGTTTCTTTTTTTCTCTCCGCTTGCGCTGTGAAAAAGAGTGAGGAGGAAAGTTGGTAACATCGTAACCGGCCTTTCGCTTTCTCCGCAAACCAAGCCTAGTTTCTTTCCTCTCACGTCTTCACCCGGATCTATTCTTTCATTGTGTAAACTTTTTTTTTTTTTTTAACATTGTGAGCTATATTATAAGAAAACCAAATAGACACACGAATCTTTTAGGAGTGTTGTTGCTTGCTGCTTGTCCATAGGAAAATTTCAAATTCAATTTTTTTGGCATTTAGCCCATTTCGCATTTTCAGGTCTAAAGTAACCCGTGAACATGGTTCGATGTTTGAATTTTTAATCTCTTAAAAGAACTTGTGAGGTTCTAAGAATGAACTTACAGTTGTTGATATAGTTGACTTTTAATCAGTCCGCTGAATGAAATCTCACCACATAGAAAGCGAGCGTGCGAACTATTCACCAAGCGGGAACACATTGTAAAACGCTATGGGCCGGTTTCTCCAACGTCGATTAAATATAGCTTAACCATCCGATAACTAACCGTGCGTTAAATTTTTAACCTTCCGTTAAAATTTTTCCATTTTACCAACGCTAACATTACAAATTTAACAATCCGTTTACAATCGGACCGTTAAGTGAATAAACCACTTGATTTCTAAATTTCTCATAAGCTAAACGAATTCTGATTGGTAGAGTGAAAAGTTGTGTACGCCTGGCAAATGAACCTCGCAATCCGCAAGCAATAGGTTGCTGGCACTTGTTCGTGTGTGTTTGTGTTTTTATACATGTTTGTGTGTGCGTGTATGTATCCAAATGATCTCCAAATAAATGCCAATAAAATAATATTACAATCTGTAACAGTAAACAAGGCAAGAATCTTATCCTCTCCCGACTTCCGGAAGCAAGTTTCAGTGTATATATCTTTTCGACACACTAGAGGAATAGAAACAGATGAGTTGAAAAACGTTTCTTATGTAGGAATATGTTAATACGGATTGTTTCTCTTTTCGTTCACATAGCTAATAGCAGTGCTCAAAAGGTTGAAGCCCTTCATTCTTATAAATACAGACAGGATTAGCCAGTTTTCATCTATTTCATGGAATAATACTTTGTGTTAGCTACTTCTGCTGTGTGGCGTTAAATGTAGCTCCAATGTTGTTATTTTCATAATTTCGGATGCATGCAAGTATAATGAAATAAAGTCAAGCAACGGGGTGGCTCATGGATCAAGTTCAGTTTAGGTCACCCAGCTACTGAGCAATACGTACGCTTTACCACTCATTCCCTTGCAAATAATTTACTTATACACTTCTGTAAATACCTAGCGGTAGACAGCAACCCAATTCAATTTCGAAAAACCATACTTAATAATAATTTACATAAATGCGTACACAAATTAATTTACACAGGTATGGCGCTACATGGGGAATATCAGTGGCGTCATTTCGTGTGATGAATATCACGTATTTGCTACATAATTAATGGAAATATATCGAGGGGTGCTAGAAAGCGTAGATAGGTTAGGTAAAGCCAGGGTAATTATTTTATCATTATACATGAAGCACATCACATTTAACAGGCCATCCTTGTGCTCAGCTCCAACGCGGAAGTAGCTAATTAATTGCACGAACTTGTTGCATTTTCAGTCTCATACTTTCATAGCCTAAATCTTTCTCCTGTGAATTTTACATTTTTTGGCTTCCTAAATTGAACTTAACCCGGGGCTGGAACACATTGTTGAAGGGCGTATGCGTGTTCTTGCACTCACATCATCCTTGCTCCATATTGTTCATTGCACGGATCCGAAATAATGTCAATATCAATTGCAAGTACATTCAGCGCCGCATAACAGAAGTAGCTAAAAGTAAGAATTACTTAATATGTATAGGAATGACAATAGTTAAAGGAGATATACTCGACGGAATAGCATTCTTTGTACGAAGAAGTCTTATCGTTATGCTAACTTTTCCTGTTTACACGTGAACATTTATAATACACGATCGGTAATGTTCACAATACTTTCTTTTTTATTCCACATCATTTCCCCTCCCAAAATAACTTAAATCGACGTTACTGACATGTATTACCACTCTCCGAATCATTTTTGTAAACTATATACAGACAAGTATGAGAGAAAAGTATTCTCCTTAAATTATTTAAAAGGAATTATGTTAATCGTTAAGACGACGTATGCAAAGGAGTAGTAAAGCGAATTCGTGCGGTTTTTTTTTACAAGATTGCCTTTCTTTTGTACGATGTATATCAAAAACGATGATCAAGTGCGTAATTTATACCTTAGACCTAAATACGTAGCACACACGTCTACTTTACCTGTAAAACCATTCTATAGAGCGCGTCTTCTTAAGCATACCCATATAGGCCCCTAAACATACTCGAACATCATATTTACATTGCCCGCAAAGCAGGCAATATTGTTTTTAGATGTTTTTGATCTTTAATACTATTGAAATGCCAAGTTGTACATTCCATCAAGCAATTCTGTGTTTATGCTTTCCATTTCTTGTTTCCTGTTTTCAAACTTTCGAGATACACAATCACCATAGGACCGTTAAAAATTTAAGCGTCGAAAATTTGATGATTAAAATTAACGACAACTTTAACAAACCGTTAGCGTTAACCGATGTTGATGAAACGGTCATTTCTCCTAATCAGACGTTAAATGTGCTTAACGGGTTGTTAAATCTTTAACCAGCGTTGGTGAAACCGGCCACTACTTCAAGGATGATGTCCATCTGCAATAACTCTTCTGGAGAGAGGATTTGGGAAAGTAACGGATAGCACTTCTTTCAGTCATACCGACACTCAAGCTAGGATTGGAAAACTTCTGTCATGACGACTGGTTACACTTACAGGACGCAAAATTGTCTGATAAAAAACAGTAAGCCTGTATTAAAGAAATGAAAAAGAGTTTTAGGCTTTATGATGTAGGTAGGTATACCGGTATGAACTATAATATTAAAGTAAATCTAAATGTGTAGCTTCAATAATAATTGCTGCCATTTTGTCCTGGTAAATAACCTACAATCGTTCTTGCACAGTTTTTGTATCGTCATAACTTTAGCCCATAAACTTCGTGCTAATTAATTCCGCCATTTCTCAAATCTTTTATCTCAACACTAAGCTGTCTCATTACATCACCATTAAAGCTTAGAAGGTAAAGAGGGAGAAAGAACTGAAAACGCAGCTATAAAAATTAACCACAGAAGCCGCAGAGTACTAGCTCCCCTTTGACATTTCAGGTTGCACCCAAACTTTATGACACTGACAACGTCCAGAAACAATTCCCTTTTGTGGCCTTCACATAATGCAAATTAATTCAAGACAGAATTGCTGTATTATTTGTTGCACAGATGCAGTTGTGTTTATATACACTGTACAGTGTCTGTGTGAACGATTCTTTCCGTTTACTCGTATCTGAATAGTGTCCTTGTAGTATAGAAAATATACGTACTCATCTTAAGACTGTTATAAAATGTAATTGATCTTCTGGCCCCTACAAAATAATGGGCATCTCAACAGGATCTAAATGACCTGTTTGTTTCCTGAACCATTCAATCATACCGGATCACATGCATGTTGAATTTCATTTTATTTTATGTCCTTTTGACATCTTAGGTTCAGGCCGGGATGGGCTAATTATGGGATGCGGACGGCATCGTCCAGAGACTTTCTTAAGGTACCATTCCGGCACTCGCCTGGATCACATGCATATGTCTGCACAGTTCTGTGTCCCCCCCCCCTCATTTTTGTATCTTATTTTATTTCGTTTGCTCCCATGTTACGGCAATCGATTAACTGGAATATCAATAAATGCCAAAATACTATTGACAGCACTGGACACTGGAGAAGTGAAGATGCGTGACTGGTGATAGATTTGAGAGGTTTTCAGAGACAACGGCATATTGTAGTTCGCGAGCATTGAAGATAACCGATTACTGGTCATCTAAGCGGTTTATCCAGCAAAACAAAAAGTGAAAAACTCACTTTGTCCCGAATCGACTATGGTGAAGCATTGCCCAACACAAAGGACCAGAAAACGAACTTCTATGGACGGTAGATCTCTCAATCGGAATAACCCACCACAAAAGTCGGAAATTTGACAATTTCAGACCAAAACACAAGCTAAACTGATCACGTTCGTAAGCCAAATTTAAGTTTAAACAGCATTTACGTTTACTACAGTTACCATAATTTATAATTCAAGGAGCATCAAGTAATATTTAAAAGTCTAATAGCGTATAATGGGTAGGAACATTATACAAAACGGGCGCTCTTCAGGCGATGATACGTACGACTGAGAAATATAGTATCCTCAGTATAAAAAACCCTTCGGAGTAAAGAAAAGAGTGACGCAAGAATTCTAGTCACAAAAGAAGTGATATTCATTTTGCGAGTTACTTTCTTTGTGTCACTATGACGGAAGTGTTTCCTTTGTAATAAAATTATCCTTCCGCCATAGCGGCACAAAGAAAGTAACTCGCAAAATTGATATTACTTCTTTTGTGAGTAGAATTCTTGTGTCACTTTTGTCTTTACCCCGAAGGATTTTTTATACTGATATCATTATTTTGTAAGGCTGCCTATTAAAATAAAATGCATAGTTTTCATACAAAAGGCCGATTTTGGGTCGTATCTCGAAAACTGTAACTCCTAGCAACAAAATAAGCTTGACCACCAAAACCCCCGGTATCAACCACTTTGCGCTAAATCAAAAAGACAAGACAGAATGACGGAGGCCCTTTTATATCATTTGTGAAAATTCTGTGATTGGGCTAAAAAGGTCATAACTTTTGAACCCCTTCACCGATTTTTCCGTGTGATACAGCGTTTGATAGGCATTAAAGCGTCGATTACGATTCCGCAAGCTTCGGCCGCATATATGATATGTGGTAAATGCTATCACCAGAAATGTGACCGCCATAGGAGGTCCCAGGGAGGTCCTGCCGATCCATTTTTTCTCTGTATTAGTATGGCAAAGGGCTTTCAAATGCAACTTCAAGCATCAAGATCAGACTTATCGTTTGCTAGATCCGAAATTAGCTATGTGAGTGCCGCTAACAGACTCGTTGCTTAGCGTCACTCGAAGGACTACCGTTCTTCGTGAACGTAGCAGTTACACGAGAAGACGGTCACGTTAGCATTCGACGGGGCAATCACTAGTTAATACGGGGAAACTCAGTCAAAAATATTAAAACAGGATTCCTCATGAAGAACAACGCGCTTGCAGAATATAGTGTTCGTGAACGAAAGACTATCCTTCGTTGCAATACGTATTCGATGAATCAACATGGTTTTAATAAAATGCGCATATTTTACGATGAGCTATGAAGGCTGTTTGTACAATTAACAAAGTAGAGCACGAAAATTCGGATATTGGGAATTGGGAAGTAGGGGCATTTCCACACAAAGATAGATAGGAAAAAATTAGATATACTATAGGGAAATCAAGCCTTCATAAAGTGTGCAATAACAATGACTTACTGATAATTTTCGCGATTTCCAAAAAAAAACTCGTACTAATGAGCACGTAATCTGAACATACACGTATATACAGCCTAAATAAACATGGACATATCCGGTTGACAAAAAAGGCACTAGTCAAGAAATTACATAAATCGATAAGAGCTATGTGGAGAAAGGAGATTCTATCGAAAAGAAAATTTAAATCTGAATTTCATTTATGGTCTTTAGGCAACTATGACTCAGGCCATCAAAAGGTAACAACTATCAACATGCACGGCAGTGCATGAGCCAAGTTCTTCACGTCAGAAAACGTTAGCACTGCCAGAAGCATGTTATACAGGAACAAGAGTTTATGGCAAAATCGACGATTTCGGGGCCCCGTAAGAAAAAAGATGTTAAAGATAGGAATATGAGCTTTTGCCGTTAAGGAGATATGGTAAATATGCGCAGATGTACAAAATTTCATATTCGTATCTCAAACTATGTTCTAGTTGTGGACCCCTGAAATTGCACATTTTAGGCTAACTGACTCACTAACTCACTCATCATATTGTTTAGGGTGTTTGGAGCAAGCTAGAAACATGAAATTTGGTATGAAGGTAGAGGATGATAAGTAGATAAAGGAAAAATTCCGACATTTTGAAAAGGTCGCCACCTTGGATTCAAAATGGCCGCAAAAACCTAAAATTTCAAAGAATACACAGCCTAAACGACTAAAGATAGAACAGTGAAATTTGGTATGAAACTACATCATTGATAGCAAATTAAGAAAACTTTTTAAAAATTTGAAAAAGTCGCCATTTTGGATTCAAAATGGCCGCCAAACCTAAAATTTTAAAGAAGACACAGCCTAAACGGCTGCCGCTAGAATAATGAAATTTAGTTCGAAAGTACAACATTATTAGTAGATTATGAAAATATTACAAAATATCTCTAAAGACGCCATCTTGGATCCAAAATGGCGGGCGTCATAAATCCATTTTCCAACTGCTTGAGCCAGAGATACGAAATTTGGCATAATGATGTATTATCAAGAGTAGTTTAGGAAAACATAA
>JAGDQP010008676.1:27210-62074 GCA_022664845.1 Lepisma saccharinum | reverse complement strand
AAAGAAGCTTGATGTATGGGTGCCACACGAGTTAACGCAAAAAAACCTCATGGACCGAATTTCCATCTGCGAATCGCTGCTGAATCGCAACAAAAGCGACCCATTTCTGAAGCGGTTGGTGACTGGTGATGAAAAGTGGATCACTTACGACAACGTCACGCGAAAACGGTCGTGGTCGAAGCGCGGTGCGCCGGCGCAAACGGTGCCCAAGCCAGGATTGACGTCCAGGAAGGTTTTGCTGTGTGTTTGGTGGGATTGGCAGGGAATTATCTACTATGAGCTGCTCCCCTACGGCCAAACCCTTAACTCGGAACTATACTGTCAACAATTGGACCGTCTGAAGGCAGCAATCGCCCAGCTTTGGCCAATAGGAGAGGCATTGTGTTCCACCAGGACAACGCCAGGCCACACACATCGATAGTGACTCGCCAGAAGCTCCGGGAGCTTGGTTGGGAGGTTCTTATGCATCCACCTTATAGTCCGGACCTGGCACCGAGTGATTACCATCTGTTCCTGTTCATGGCGAACACGTTTGCTGATGAAAAATTCGCTTCAAGAGAGGCTTGTGAAAATCGACTGTCTCAATTTTTTGCCAATAGAGACGAGGGCTCCTATGAGAGAGGCATCATGAAAAAATAATCGATTACTTTTTACTACACCAGATAGATATATATATATATATATATATTCATTTTGTCTAGCGCAAAATATAAAGTAATATTGTACAGTGGACAGTGGTGAAACAAACAATTATTCGTATGATTTTGATACTGATTTTCGCGGAACCCCTAATACTGCGTCGAGGAACCCTACGGTTCCGCGGAACCCCGGTTTGGAATCTCTGAATTAGGATGAACCTTCTGCGTGGTCTAATGTGTAGCGCGGTCGCCTTCACTGTGGGCGTCCCAAGTTCGATTTCCGGTGGTGGATCAAATTTTCGTTGTCGACCCAGCGTCGGGATGATAATTTGCGAGCTACTTGATCCACCACCGCAAATGCTAAGTAGCGGACTGTCTGATAGCTGATAATTTAAGCATAGGGAGGAAGGATCTTTATGTATGGAGAAGCTTTAACTTACCTTGAAGGACCTGTCACATTTGGAAGACTGCTAATATTTATTTGTAATTTCTCATTTATGAATATCACTTATATGGAAATTTACAGTCATTAACTACATTGTCGATACCAAATCGCAATTTTATAAGTTACTGCATTTCAGTTACCGTGACAATGACGCCATCAGGATAGAAAGTACGGGAGGCTACAATATTTCAGTTGGAAAAAGTCAGGGAACTGACTTAAGTTTGTGTCACATTTAGAAAATAAAGAATACTGACAAAACTGGGTGCTACAAGGGGGCTAAGGTTGATTTTATGGGGCTTCAGCCCGTAGGCCTCCTTCTAGCGCTGTCTCTGGACAGTGAGTACAAAATGATAACTTTCTAATTTTTGAAGTTATATATAGCTATGTATAACATTCGAGGTATTTATATAGAAGACTGACCTACAGAAGCACTACTGTGGCGTAGAACAGCCAAAGACACTTTTATCAATTATAGCATAACTTTTGAATGAATTGAGATATTACGATCAAATTAAGGCAAATTGTTTTTTAGACTTTCTTTTACATTTCACTACTGCATGTATGCATCTATCTTCTACAGGAAAAAGTTTCTCCCTACGTAAAATTGTGTTGTAAAGATCTACGAATTTCCATCTGGTTATTTTTATTTATTAATTTTTTTGTTATTTATAATGTTACTAATGTTTTCATAGATCCATAACCTTCATAAAGGTTTCAAGAACAATGTGCCAAAAAAATGAAAATTGTACATATTACTTAGATCTGGAAATCGAAGTATAAAAGTTATGTAAGAAATTACATTATCGACGGAAGTGCAGTTCAAAGATGCCAGAAAGGCGGTAACGCTGCGTATTAGAGAGAGAGAGAGAGAGAGAGAGAGAGAGAGAGAGAGAGACATTACGCGGAAAGCATTGACTTGAGAGAGAGGATAGCCCATAAGGGCCGTACTTCATTTAAATCAGTAAATTTCCTATAACCCCAGGAATATTCGTAATTATGTCAAATTTCTATCAATAAATTAAAATTTTCATTTAATTATTATTATTATTAGTTTTTTTTTTTTTTTGTACTTTTCAGATTGTTTTCGTAATGAACTGAACATTTTAAAACATAAATAAATTTTAGAAAAAAAAAAATAAAAACTTCACAAGCTGGAATTTTTCAGTTTTAGACAGATCACATGAGATAATATACTTGGCTGAACTTATTGCCAGTAATAAAAATCTAAGCACTGTGTCGCCTCGTAAGCAGAAATTAGTTCTTGTAATCAGGGATTCCGCCAGTATTTTCAGTTTGGGGGGGGTTAAAGTCAAAATTGGGAAGGTGTAAGTGAAGTTTTGCACGGTTTCTATCGATTTTTGACTGTAAAAAATTTAAAGTTTGGGGGTGCTCTCGAGGATTTGGAGGGTGACAACTTCCCACAGGGAAGGGGGAAGTTCTGGCGGAATCAATACTTGTAAAATTACTAGCATATAATTAGGAACGAAAACCACTTCTACTTGAGAACAGTCATTTTAAAATTAACAGCAGCCATGAAAAAAAAATCCTGGTTTGAATTTGAATTTTATTTATAGCCTTTAGGCATCTCAGGCGAAACTTTTCTGTGGTTTCATACGGGTCTTTTTTTTTCGATTATCAATTCCATTTGAGCAATAATTTATTGACCTTTTAATTGATGACAATACTGCGCACGTGGAATCGTGATAACGTACTCGCTCCGTAATCGGATCACTCTACATGTATTGTCCCTGTAGCCAAGGACGAAAATAATCTAACATTATGGCAACACAACACGCACCCAATAAATTTGCATAACATAACAAGAATACGGAGGAAAGAGTCAATCAAAGTTTTATCAATTCGTACTCGTTTCATAGCGAGATATCCTTATGTTAAGATATGCCGAAAATAATATGCTAAAGCAAAAGGACAGGAGACCTCACACCAATACTTATCTCTATAGACTAAAGGTTTTGAAATCTTAATACAGTACTTTCATGAAAATAAAAGTTTCTGAATGTGGTGGGAAAATGTTGAGTCTGCCACCCTTATTTTCTTCCGAAGCTGCACGAGGATAATAACTGTAAGACAGCGGAAAACAGCCCTAGAGCCTAACTACCGAATATGATAGTGAGTGACAGGGGAGGTGCAGGTGTCATATAGATATCTGTATCTGATTTGTGAGTAGTCTTATTTTGCTTCCATCTATACACACAATTTGTTTAGTTCAGGAAATTCTATACTTTTTTTTTGTGTGTGTGTGTGCAATCGACACTTCCTAATGGCTCTATCATCTTCGTTGGCTGTGTGTCTGGAGGATAGACATGCAATTGTTACATGAAAAGCAGCGCAGATAAAAAAAAGCACAATAAAAATATTTTATTGAGTAACATTTAACTACGTTATCTTCTAAGATTTGTTACCATCTTGATACATTTCGTGTATTTTCTGGCATCGAGTGGAAAGCTGAATAAATAACAATAAAATAAATTACACGTTTACGGAAAAGCTGAAGCTTATACTAAGAAACTCATGTGCATATAATTAAAAATATATTTGTTACCCTCCTATTTGGTGTTCCTCCTGTTTAGAGAAGTGTTTATGGGGTTATGTCCGGAAAGAACATACGTTCAATATCACCGAGTTTCAACTCATAACTGAGAAAATTATAGAAATTATTAACAAATAACCAAGCTGGGGTCCGGCTTCCCTCGCTCCTTTGGTATACTACTGTTAAATGTGCTTAGTAAGACACGCTGACAAGGCTTACGCTAATCATGACGAAAATACTAAGAACAAGTAGCAGCTTCATCAGAAAAAAATACAATTGAATCTGTTATAATTAAATTGAACTAACTACATATAACATTCTGTCCGTCTATTGCTATTAAAAGAGACTGCCATCCTTAGTTCCATTCTGCATGGTCTTTGTTCTAGAAGATGACTATTCATAGTTTTTCTAACCATGACAGTTACTTGTTTACTTCACCAGGCCCTGCAGCTACATTTGAGAAAGCGCTATTTGTAATGAACAAACTTTGACATAAAAGTGTAGTTAGTTCCTTTTAATTCTCACCAATTCAGTTTGTCCATTTAGACATCATTCCAGTTTTTGTCTGACAAAAGAATTGTTAGAATACCAAAACCGCTACTAAAGCATGGTGTAAGCCTTGTCAGTATTACATAAAAGGTAATTCTCATACTGTACTGTAAAAGTATTCAGTTGTGTTACAAAATCCTCAAAATACATACAAGGTGAAATACATTTGTCTAAATTTTTTAAAGAAAGTAAGCTTAATTATGACTTACTCAAGTGTCTGTCAAGTCTACATTTATAATACTGACCCTCCGCGCGTTACACATTGTTCATGTAAGCTTAATACTTATACGTATTAACTTGTTTTAAATGATCTGTTACATCTTTCTGATTGTTCCCTTGTTGAATCTTTAGCGTATATGCACTTTGTTTCTTCATTTCTGTTTCTATGTATCTGCTTTGTTAGCAACACCAGTAGTTAGACTAGTTACATTGTTTTTTTCTTTGTAGAGGCCTTTAGAGCTAGGGACAGGGAGATGAAAGGTGCCATAACTATTGGTTTCGAAGACTTCCTAACCGTTGCGTTGAGCTGCTCCTCGTAACTGGAGAACATGATATTATTCACTGTTTAAAAAGAGAAGGAAGATTGATATTTTTGTGGTATATTATAAAGAATCTCAGTTCTCATTACTATTGATCTGTTTGTACCGTTTCATATACTCGTATTAAAGGAAATGATGTTACATAAATAAACCATTTTACTGTACATAATAATTCAGGTAAGAATGTTTAATTTCGAAGACAGATATAATTTTGTCTTGAAGATACATTGTGTTGGTTGTTGAGGTTTAATGTACATTGTGTATTACTCTCATATATGATTTCATGCTCTCGAAAAGTAACGACACCAGAAATTTTGAGAATTAGGAATCAGTCATGGAAATAATGCTGCTGTAAATCATAGTTCGGACGATTACCGCTAATGATTAAGGGGACGGTGTACTTTAGCAAAGTACTTATCCTTTCTTAAGAGATTTGTACGATTTCAAATAGTGCGTTCGAACAAGTTAACTTCTTTAATTGAATGAAATATGTAATCACAGAGATACACAAACACAAAACAGGAACACGAGTTTTTGGATTACTTTTCATAGGAGCGGAAGAATTATCTTAAACTTTTAATTTAATTTTATTAGCTCGATAGAGTGCAGACTTAACGAGTTTCACTGAAATAAAACTTCAATTCCGCGAAAAAATAATTTAAGAATATCATAAATAATAATAGTAATAAGACTAGACTGTTAATGTAAAGGTTTCTACAGTTTAGAATTATATGGAAAGTTCTGAAATCTTCTGTCGGCGTTCTGTTTTTTGACGAAGATGCCGCATATAATGAATTAAATAACACCTATTTATACTAGTGGTAAATGAAACTGTGCTTTAGCAAATGATGTAAGTATTACTCTACTATTACGAGAAGACTTATCGACCAGGCTTAGGCTTTGAAATACAGTGTAATGAACAAAAGTATTTTTTTTTTTTTTCAATTAAAATATTGTTCGGTATAATGCAGCATGTTGACTATCGTGTAATATACATGGTGGAGAAATAAATCTCAAATCTAAAGTGGTTTCGCAGTGAGTTTTGAAGAGTTGTACAGTTTTCCGCGGAATAGTATTATTGGAGAGGAAGCTTCTGGGTTCAGGTGTACCATCCCTTTAATAAATAATAATGCGTTTATTTTTAAAACATTTGCAGAAGAGACAGAAAGATAAAAACGTTAGATTGTAATCTGTTACAAAGGCCTACAGTTAAACAACGAAAGATAAAATTTAAAACTGGTAGAAATTAAGAATAAAAGAGGGTATGTATGTAGGAAACTTAAATTTCTGATAGCACAGTGTGAAATCGTTACAAGTATATAATGTTGAAAATGGTATCGAGTACCCTTCGTACAACAGTATTCGTTAGGAATTCCTACCGCTGTCTTTGTACGAACGCTTTAAAATATGACAAAAATGTTCCTGTTGGAGAAAAATTCAGATCAATAAGAGTTTGGATGTCGAAGCATACCTGCGATTATGGAAATTCAAGTACTTCTGTATTAGATTTTTATTCATTTCAGTAGTAAACACAGGAATTAACTTTGAAGAAACTTCCTAATGTAGTACACGAGCAAGCATTAAAAGTACCTTAATGTAGTGGCCTGTTCGTTATTTCTCGTCCGCATAGTGTCCACAGTGATCACATACAAAGTTTCAGGTTTCCCCGATAAATCCCTTTCTACATACGGTCAGTAAAATGACCGCTCTGTGTATGTAAAGAATGAAAACTGAATGTAGCATTTTATCCTGCATCTAGAGTTACTAGATTGCGTTTCTTAAAACCATCCTCATTTTGTGTATTGAGATAAATCCATATATATTACATAAAGATGTTGAAGAAAATTTCGAGCTGTTCCTGTAGTTTTCAGATAAAATTTATGCTGAGAATTTCGATTAGGACTGACAGCTTCATATTTCTGTCTTTTATACGGTGTTTCGAGAATTCTAAAATTTAAATATGAACTTTCTTGTGGGGAAATGATAATCTAAATTAATAGTTAACTAGAATAAATATATTCATGTAGTAGAAATTATGGTAGATATGAAATCAAATTCTACTTGCGCATCACATCACTGTAGTAACTTGATTATGTGCATCGCTTATAGATGCGTACGCACTGACTGATTTGTTAACACTGCAGTTTTGTAATGGTTATTGCACTTAAAGTTTATTGAGAAGTTCGAAAATAAGCACTGTAAACTAGTAAAGTACTTGAATATTTTGTAATTGTATTTTAAGTCACCATTAAAAAAAGCAACAATTAATGGCATGCGTTGATTTATTTATTGATAACTCCTGAAATAGTGTTTTCACCTTTGTTAAACCTTAAGTTACATGCATTAAATTAGACTTTTCGTAGTTTAGATTCCTTAGGCCATAATTTTCATTTCATTATGCTTAAGTTTATCCCGATGTGGGTAGAATATTGTCAGTCGGTGTATCTCGCTTCTAGTCTATGTAAGCATTCATATTCACCTTTTTTCTTAATCGTTAGTAATGATTCCATACACCACATTTTATTAATAAAATTCCTTTCCAATATTCGTTTTGTATTTATTTATTACCTGACCATCGTTTTGTTAGTTTTCCTGCGTTTCATACACCACAGTTTACAAATTGTGTTTTTTTTTCTATTTGGTTTAAAGGACTGTGAGAAGTTTGAAGAAAATTTATGAATCAATGAGCTTCAATGTTTATATGTATGCAAGTTTATTTGTCTGGCAGGCGTCTGTAAACTGGAAAAAAAAAATGCTAAAGTGATCTTTTTTCTCTAGAAAAAGTAAGCCTTTCTACAATAAGAAAACTAGAAAGACCCCACACAAAATCACTAGAGAAAACTCGGTCAAATTCTTTGAAACTTTGAATTTCGATAGTTTATAACACCCTGATAAAATACTAGGCAGAAGTCATGAAAACTGAATTTACAGCCTAAAATACGAAGCTAAACAAGTGCAGGATCAACCAAAGCTGCTCATCTTTTTTTAAATAATAATAAAGGCTGCGCCCGTTCATGTACGTTATTGTACGTAATAGTGAAATGATATAAAACAAGTGTGCAGTGCTATTCCACTAACAATCGCAATGGCTTCAAGGGCCTCTCGATGACCTATCAAAGAAACATTCGTTTTTAGCGCACCCGTATGAACGTCAGTGCATAAGGGAAGATATACGCCCGATTGCAAGGACGTAAATCTAGGCTAGACTATGGTTTAGACTAAGCTGGTACATTCGAAAATCGATGTTTAAACCCAACTAAGACTAAACTCCATCTTTGCAATCGGCCCATAGGGTTTGTCTTTTCTATCTGTCGACAGAGATGAGCCATACACTGTTGGATTCGTCATGGTCTGAAAAGGTGGGGAAAACTATGAAATTGACTCTAAAGCTGGCAGGTACTTTTCAGTCTCCAGTGGTCCTGCTCCTAAACATAAACTTCAAGCCCGACAGAGATAAATCATACACCGTTGGATTCGTGATGGTCGGAAACTGTGAGGAAAACTACGACTTTAGCTCTATAACCGGCAGAATCTTTCCAATCGCTTAGTATTCTCCATCTGTATTTTTCTTGTACCCCCCCGCCCTCCCTCCCAGATCTCACTAACCACAAGTCACGTAGAGATGAACCATATACCGTTGGATTCGGCATGGTCTGAAACTACGACTTAAGCTCTAAAACAGGCAGGAGGTTTCCAATCGCTGAGCATTCTCCATCTGTTTCTTTCCTGTCCCAATAGATCTCACTAATAACGAGTCAGACAGACATGAGCCATACACCATTAGATTCGCCATGGTGTTGAACAGTGGGGCTATTCCTTTGACTCTAAATATAGCAGGTCTTTTTTAATCGCTTAGTATTCTCCATTTGTCCTACTCCTAGATCTCAGTAGCTACTAGTCCGACAGAGATGACCCATACACCGTTGGATTCATCATGGTCTGAAACGGTGGAGAAAGCAATAACTTTGATTCTGAAACTGGTCCCTTGTAATAGCTTAGTATTCTCCATTGGTCCTATATCTCAGTAACAGCAAGTCCGACAGAAAGAGCCATACGCCGTAGCATTCGTCATTGTCTGGAACGGTGAAAAAACTACGACTCTTGACTAAAACCTGGCAGGTTCTATTCAATCGCTCAGTATTCTCCATCTGTATATTTGTTTGCCCCTAGATCTTAGTAACTACAAGTCCGAATTTGATTAGCCATACAGTTTTGGATTCGTCATGGTATGAAGCTGTGGAGAAAACTATCACTTTAACTCTAAAACTTGCGTGTCCTTTTCAGTCGCTTAATATTCTCCATTTGTCCTTCTAGATCTCCGTATCTACAAGGAAATTAGCCATATACCGTAGAATTCCTCAGTCTGCAACGGTGGAGAAACTGTGACTTTGACTGTAAATCTGGCAATCTTTTTAAGTTGCTTAGTATTCTGCATTTGTATGTTTGTTTGTCCTCCACCGAGATCCAATTAACTACAAGTCAGTCAGTGATACACCGTTGAATTCGTTATAGTGTGAAACGGTGCGAAAATTATAACTTTGACTATTAGACGGACGGGTCCTTTTCAAGCACTAAGTATTCTCAATTTGCCCTTTCCTTAGATCTCAGTAACTGCGAGTCCGACAGAGATGAGCTGTACATTCTTCATGGTTTAAAACAGTGGTGAAAAAAAATTGACCTTGACTATTAAACTGGCAGGTCTTTATAAGTTGCTTAGTACTCTTCATCTATATTTTGGTCTCTTCTACACCTAGATCTCAGTAACTACGAGTGAGACAGATATGAACCATACAGTGTTAGATTCCTCATGGTCTGAGAAGGTGAGAAAACTATGACTATGATTCTAAAACTAACATGTCCGTTTCAATCGCTTAGTATTCTCCATTTGTATGTCTGTCGATTCCCTCCTAGATCTCAGCAACTGCAACTCAGAGATATGCCTTACTTCATGGTCTGAATGTGGAGGGGGAACTATGACTTTGCCTTTTTATTTTGCTCAATACTTAAAATAACGTTAGATACGGGGGGCGCTTTGGTTTTGTCTATAATAAAACCATTATTTAGCTTTTTATAAAATAGATTGGCAACGCTGGCTTAGTAACGGGAATACCCATATTATTTTTCTATTGTATCAAATAAAGGTTATGCCAAGTTTGGTGCAAACAGATCTAACGGTATGGAAGGAAATTGAAATTTTAAGCTACTTTGGCAACACTGATAAATATTGTACCAACACCAATATTTTCTATTGTGCCAAGTAATGTTTTTGCCAATTTTCGTACAGATATGTCCAACGAAATAAAAGCAATTTGATTTTTTTTTAAAGTGAGCTCGCATGCTGACCAACTGCACCACTCAAGACGGTTCTGGAAACTGAGCAAGTCTAGTCTAGACCTTTCCAATGACACCTCAAGTACCGCTCTACAACTTGCGGTTGCTGAGATTTATGTTTTGGAACACTGATGGATGGACGGACGCATAGTGATCCAGAATGCCAAAATGTCGGCAAAAATCCGAAACTCGCGATTTATCGCTAAAGTAATGTTAACTTTTTTTTTTTTTTTAAAGCAAGGAACTGTTGTGGATTAGATATACTAAACTTTGGGATCTAATTCTTAACGAGCGGAAGAGGTGACATGTCCGGGAGGAGCCCATTATTTTAACATGGGGCCGAATGTAAATATATATATATTTATTGGGCAACGCCCTAGCCGAGCTGGTCTACCGGTTCCCGTAAGATCACCGAAGTCAAGCAGCTCTGGGTCTGGTCAGTGCTTGGACGGATGACCGTTGCAGTACTCCAGATGGTGTTGCCTGTGCGGCGTCCACCCAGTGTCGTGAGGCCATTTGGGGAGCTACCTGAATAAAGAGGTAGCGATCACAGTTGAGAGCTGCGGCTCTCCTCTCCCAACACGTCTGGTCAGCGTGGGAGCAGTAGACTACCTCCTCTCTCCGGGAGAGGCCTCATCCAGTAGTGGATTGAATATGGCTGTGAATTGAATATATATATATATATATATATATTAATCGCTCCTTTTGGAATTGTGTTGTACATGTTGAGAAAAAGTTTGAGGACAAAAATGTCCGAAGCCCCTGTTGGATCCCAGGGCCCCATTAATCTTAACAGAGTCCGAATGTAGAACTGGTGATATTTGCATCGTTCTTTTTCTAACTGTATTCTGTACTTTGAGACAAAAGAAAATGTTATTCGAGTAAAAGTGATCCGAGATGGCATTGAGTCCCAGCGTTCGTAATGCGACTCATTTTAAAAGGAGATATTTGAACAGTTTTTTCCTTAATTGTTCTGGGATTGTGATAGCTTAATGCCCAAATCGGTTTCTGAATATATTTGGAAAGCTCAGTCCAGTCACCTAGAAAGAGGAAATGATCTACACAAATGACTCTTGGCAACGCAGAGGCACACTAAAATGTTAGTTTTAAGAATAATTTCAACATTCAAGGATAGTATCACTTTTGGGGAGATAAATCCTAAGCAAAAGCTTCAATGTAAACTCAAACATAATAATAATTAAAATTTTCTCTAAAATTTGCATATTTGTAATTAATATTTACGTTAGGGGAAAAAACTTATACGCAGTTTCTGGAAAATCATTCTCACGGTAAATTAATGCTTTAAAGACGATAATGTTTTATTATATTTTTTTTATGAATTCATACAGACTATTTAGAGTCGTTCAATAAGCGCATAAACAGATAAAACACAATGTAAAGTTCAAGGTCATGCTTTAACAGCGGCACATAATGTGCTTCCAAAGATTAAATCTGCAACTTGTGCAAAACTTTTCTCATGTGCCTGTTTAACAGTATTCGCAAGTGCATTTTGGTTTAAAAATCATGGATGGTGGGGAAAACTTTATTACTCATTATAAACTTTTCAATTTACATGTCTTATATACAAATTGTATATTTTATTATAAAACACTTGTGTTTTTTTTTCCTTTGTATTAAGGGTATGTTTTGAGTCTGCTTAACGAAATTATAGTGACTTGCGAAGAAATAATTGTTTTAGATGTTTCTTAAATAACAATTTATAATAATAATTGTTTTTTAATGGTGTAGAAAATGCAACATGGAAATTTTATTTTTAGGGCACCTTTGCGGACGAAAAGTACAAGAAATAATGAATATATTAAGTTTTTTTTTTCAGACCAATTGTTTGTCTATACCGTAATGTTTTCCTTGTGGGAGCGCCTTAATTGCCACCGCAATGCCCAGTTTATCTGAGTCTGGCGCCGTTACTGAATAATTTATTTGGTAGGTAAAGCAATGAAAGGACCGGTGTTTGTCTTTTTTTCCTTCACCATTTATTAAAGATAGTAAAAAGTCTCTCCCGTACAAAACTATGAAGATCTAATTGTGAGGTACAGAGTATCTCAATTACTTTCACTAGAAGTTTCCTGGATTGCTGTTGATTTTGGCCCAAGCAACGACCTGTTGCGTGGCAGTAGTCGGCCAAAGCAGCGAATGCTACCTGGCAGAGAAAGGAAGTTAGAGTCCAATTCCGTAGCAGATCTGTACTTTGGGAGTTTGCCTATCTCGTAGCAGATCAGGCGGTAAGTAAGGATGGTTTGTCTCGTAGCAGATCCAACCAAGGTGAGAATGGCCTACGCCGTAGCGGGTCCGACCAAGGTGAGGGAAGAGGATAAGTGGACGTGACAATTCCTGGAGACAGAATAGTGCCGTTTGAAATTGCTCGACGCCTTTTATTCTGTTCTGGTACGCTAACTCTGCAGTTCCAGACGTCGTCTGCATCCGGTTATCTTCGGTTGCTGTGGTCGACTTCCTTCGTCTTCTACTACTACTATTTGTTGGAGTTCGACGATTAGACGTGCAACTGAGAACATCTAGTGCTGTGTGGTGTGGTGACTACGTGTCGAGAAGAGTTAAATTGTGACAGACTTTTTCCGTGCACATTAGACATTTTGACATAATACACTTACATACATATACACTACATATTTCCTTACACTATACAATTTTCTGTTGCAGTTTTCTCTTTTTGACTCCCCATGCATCAAGTATACGTCGTTTCCACATTTTCTCACACCTCTCTACAGAGGTGGCGAACCCATGAATCACGTACAATACTTTAATCTTATATTCTTTATCACTTTTTACTATATTTATAACTTTTTCACGATTATATTAATTCATTTTTTATCAATTCACATATATACGTTTTAACAGGCCAATAGTCTAACCTGGCTGAGGCCTTATTCGCTCCAAGGAGCGTTTTAGAATATAATACTACTATTTGTTTACAATGAAAGCACGTGTTTTTACACATACTACGTACTCCGTCTTTCACTACATGTTTGTAAACTAACAGCACGTGTTTTTATGCACGCTACGATGGCATGTGTTCTTATACACACTTCGTGGCATAATTCACGTCACTTTACACCTCCTTCACCCCATGGTGTTGTAAAAAATTGCTGATTAGGCAATTTTTTCATTAACACGCTTCACATAAATTGAATATAAGCACACACAAAATGCAGTGCGGTCCCCACTACCATTATCACTAATAAGATATAAAAAATTTTTTATTGATGAACATTATTATATTACGTTCTCCGTCTTTGTCTCCGCTTGTAAGCAGGATCGTGAGTCGAAACTCAGTCATTTCCACCAAACGTGAAGTTACTATGAAAACGTTTCAATACTACGCTTGCTCTTTGATGGCAGTTTTGGATGTACTATCGGGACAGGCGTGTTGTCAGTTATGACTATTGTGTCCACTATGGAAATTGTTTTCACTCGTGTTTGTGGATATTCTCTCTATATATAAATTCTCTCTTTCTTCGGCGGCACACACACACTAGCAAAATAAAGGTGGTGGCTATGTAAAGCGGCGTTAGCACTGTGGTTATCATTGTACCGAAAAAGCAAATATGTTCACTTATTTTGTGGTTTGGTCTTTTGATATAAAAGGTAAATTATAGAAATCACTATCGAAATGGAGATTAAGATAAAGATAGTTAAAGCTAATGTTGCCCATTGAAATATGAAGGTGCAGATCGGAAAAATAGCTGGGTAGCTGATTGGCTTCGTGTTTTTCTAGGTTTCGAAGAGACGTAACTGTCCGTATACTATATAGCCCCATGGACACTCTTACTGACTGATTCACTCATCCATATAAATTCACAGGCCAAACTACTTTAGCTAGAAACACCAGTTTTGGTATGAAGGTGTAGGACCATGGGTAGGTAAAGGGAAAATCCGAAATTTTGAAAAAGTCACCATCTTAGATCCAAAATGGCCGCCAAACCCATTGTTGTATAGAATAGACATCTTAAAGGGCTGGGGCTCTTGAATTGAAATTAGGTATGAAGGTACATTATCGCTAGTATGTTACGATAATATTTTCAAATTTTGTCAAATTCGCCATCTTCGATCCAAAATGGCTGCCAAACCCATTGTTGTATAGAATACACAGCCTAAACTACCGGGGCTATTGAAATGAAATTTGGTATTGAGGTACATTATCAATAGTAGGTTAATACAATATTACACAATTTACCTATAGATGCCATCTTGGATCCAAAATGGCGGACTTAAAATTTCATTTTCCACAACCTTTGATCTAGAGGTACGAAATTTAGCATAAAAGTGTACCATAACTAGTAGTTTAGGAAAACAATAAAATGTTTTGGGAAAGTCGCCGACTTGGATTCGCCCAAAGAATCCTTTTCAACACGGTTTGATCTAGAGAAATAAAATATTATTTGAAGTTGTGTCTTCACGTGTAAATCACGACAATATAATAAAATGTTAAAAAAGTCGCCATCTTGGATCCAAAATGGCCGCCAAACCCATTGTATAGAACACAGCCTAAACGGCAGGAGCTATTAAAAAGAATTTTTTCTTACAAAGGTAGAATATCACCAGTAAGTTACGAAAATATTACGAGATGTGTTCAAAGACGCCATCTTGGATCCAAAATGGCTGTCAAACTCGTATAGAATACACAGCCTAAACCACTGGGGCTACTGAAATGAAATTTAGCATGGAGGTACAATATCAATAGTAGGTTAATAAAATATTACACAATGCATCTTAAGACGCCATCTTGGATCCAAAATGGCTTACTTATAAATCAATTTTTCAGAACGGTTTAGCTAGAGATACCAAAGGTAATAGTAGTTTAGGGAAATAATACAAAATTTTGGGAAAGTTTCCATTATTAATCCAAAATGGCCGCCCGAAAAACCATTTTCTAAACGACTAAATCTAGACAGACCCTCCGAAATTTGGTATGAAGGTGTAGCATGACGTGTAGGTCACAAAAGATAGTTAAAAAACCCATATGGGGGCGCAGCCCCCAAACCCTGATGTTGGGAGCGTAGCTCCCACAGGGGTCTGGGGGCAGTGCCCCAAGCGAAGCAAAACGAGTCTTTTGCAAAGATTGCGAGTTAAAACAAAGTCGAAATTATCCTTTAAAGTATGCGTTTCCTTAGTGAAAGTTGCCCTCTGCCGTGTTGGTAAATTTAAGCTGTTCGTCATTATTGTCTGGAACTCGTCATATTGAATGAAATACGTAGAAACGGAGGAGGTAATATTATTCTTCAAGGTAACTTGGTTCATTTCGTGTATAATTTTGACTTCGTTCTTGGTAGTTATGTAAATCTTACCGTGGTATAAGTATAAAATTCCTCAATAATCGATAAGGTTGGTCGAATTTGGCAGTTAGTAGTTTTATTTTGGAATACTAAATTATAAAGACAATCCGGTTTTTGTGAATTCACCTGTGCTTACTCTTTACAAATGAGGAACATTTGGTGCTGGTGACATAGTGAAATGTCTATATCAAAATTCCAAGTTCCGTTTTTACGGCTGGATACGGGGTTTTCACTTGGAGGTGTACAGAAGCCCTCAGAAACCCGTTAAAAAATTTTTATAGCGCATGATAGTCATGCTGATTTATAATAGGAACCTGTATTGTTATATCCAGGTTAGCAGAATTTGGATCGAAGGATAGAAGAAAGGCCTTAGAGCATTGATAGAATATGCCTAGATCTTCGTTAATTAACGAATTTCTAAGATTTGGATGAATTTGAATCATTGATTTCGTCAATTCAGGTTTAATTAAAGTATGACGTGCTGTATTTTCTAACAGGCTGTGGATGATTGCACCAAAGTGCTGTTCAAGAATTTGGAAATTTAGTAGAGTGATAAGAAACCGCTTATTGGTTTCTGTAGTACATTTTATGGTAAACTTTCGTTATTAATTTTTCCACAGCTATCGTAAAGTTGGTTACTATGTGGGTTAATTTAAAATTGCCTTCTTTCATATCTTGAATTTGTTCGTCTAGGTAAGCGTTCTGTTGCTGCATTTTGTTTATTGTTGTCTTAAGTTTGTGTACTTCATATAAGGAATAGCTGCTGGTTGCGAAGCTGGCCAAACCCATCAATAGTATTAAGAATTTGACGGTCGATTTCACTATGCGTGCTGCTTGAGTCATGGCTATTGGCTTCCTACGAGAAAAAATGCTAACTTTAGTATTTTGATTCCACTGTTCATCGTTCTTTAAACTATGCCTGTTAGTTTAAAATGCAAGTTAAAAAAATTTTATATTAAGATGTATTATAATTGAGTTAGGTGCTATACGTGAAGAAGAAAAATGATGCTTTTCTGTCCCTTTCTTTTGCTATTCATATTTCTATATAACGTGTATATGGGCGCCTTAAACTTGTTAAAGAGTCTCTTCTTACTGCTTTTCATCTTTAGCTATGATGTGAATGCTGTCGTTTTGCCCTCCTTCATTCTCCTCTTCTGAGTGTTCGGCTTCTGCCTTCAGCATAGAATGGCTTTAGCCTGTCTATAGAGATGTCCTGGACCTTCTCTTGGAACTTGTCTAGCATTTGTACTTCGCATAAATTAAGGTTGATCCCCAGTATGATTCTAGGGCTCTCATAGATTTGTGTCTATACTTATGATATTCCTGGCTTGCGTTATGGATAGAAGATTAACAATGCATTTCGCTTCTTAAATTCCTGCTGGTAGTGTGTAGCATCAAAGTACTTTTTTGTTGCTTGTAGGCTTTTCCTAAATTGGATTTTATCTTCTCTTGTATCTGCGAGAGTGTCTCCATTCACCTACGTATAAGGTGCTGTCCCAAACCTACAATCGGTAGGAGTTCTGGCATCGTATCCATACAGAAGAAAGTGGGCTGTAAATTTGGCGTTAGTTTGAACCATTGTGTTTACTGCAAAGACTATCAATGGGAGTAGCTTCGACCATTCATTTGGGTTCTTTTGTATGTAAAATTTCAGTTTTTGCTGGAGTACTTGATAAAGATTTCTACGAGGCCAATCGAATTATGTTAATAGGCTGGTGCAAATCGATACTCGAAGTCATATTTGGCTGCTAATGCTTACATCTTCTTTGGCTTGTGTATTGGGTGTCTATCGAGAGAAATATAACTAAACGCGCCAATCTTATGATGTCTTCTAAGAATTCTGCTAGTGTATCCGCATTTACTAAATCCACAATTTTTGTTATGTATCGAGTGGCTGCATCCACGCACACATACAGGTACCTTTTCTTTCCGTCTTTCGTTTGAAATGGTTCCAGAGTGTCAAAAGAAAAAATGCTCGGCTATCTTGCCTACTGGGTGATGTAGAAGTTCTGATTATCTTTTCTTTGTATGTTTTTTCACCTTTTGACACTGGGTACAATCCTTTAATCGGTATGAAAGATAGGCTTTCATCGACGGTAGGTAGTATTTCCTTAAAGCGATTCTGTATGTCTTGGTGAACCCTGCATAGGCTGCCGTGGGGTGTTTATGCATGTACTGAAACCAATCGTTTACTAATGTTTTAGATATACACAATAAATATAAAATGCCAATTTCTGGATACTTTTGTGTCCATTATAATATGCCAACTTTTAGGCAGTAGTATTTTAAGGATCGTAACGTTTAGTTTTTGCCGTGGCGTGTCCTCCTAGAGCTGTTATGATATCCTTATATGCTGCATCTCCTCGTTTGTGTTTTATATTTCTGAAAAAAAAATCCTGTCTTTGGAGAGCGGTTTCTTCTAAAGAATTATGTTGAAAGGCATAGACGTCTTTTGAATCCTCGATATCATTCATTTTATCCCTTTTTGCCGTTGTGTTCCTTCTCTTTCCTCTGAATGTCTTCAGGAGATTCTAAACGGCTAAACAGCTGGAATCCCTGGCCGATGCTGGATATCGAAGTTGTAATCAGCTAAAAATATCCCGTATCTGGTAAATTTATCCACTCGATCGGGCTGTGAGTGAAGTGTTGAGAGGCACTTCGCATCGGTAAAAAGGGTGAACTTTTTGTTCAGAAGGAAGTACCTGAATTTGCGCAGTGCAAAAGGAAGTACCTATTGGTTAGCCTTATAAAGCAGTAGGATACCACTTTTTCAAGTCCAGCTTTGGGGTTATAGCATGATAATATTCCGCCAACTTGCATGCTACTACCGTCTGTATAGACACGTATCTCTAAATTTTCCTTAAAGTGGGAGAGAAATGGTGCATTAATTATAGCTTGTTTAAGTTTCTCGAGAAGTTCGTCAAGCTCAGCAGTCCATTTAAATTTGGCATCTTTTGTCAATACTTGTTGAAAAGAGTCTACTTTTGACGTGAACTGTCTGATATGTGACCTTAAGCAACTTCATAGGCCGATAAAGATCTTTAATTGTCTCTTCGTGGTTGGCTTCTTAAATCCTCTTACTTTCTTTGCAATTCTTGGACAATAGAAATTTCCTCTCCACTCACTAAAACCCAAGTACATCAAGTCGTTAGTACATGATATGCGTGTTCTTGGGCGATGCTCTGAAAACGTGCTTTCTTAAGCGTCGGAGAAGAAGTTCCAATATGGCAGTTGTTGTCCAAAGTCTATAGAACCAATGACCAAATCATCTGCGAGATTTGTACTGCGACTCTGTAAATCCTCAAGTAGCATTGTTGTAGCTATACAGAGTGCCTGTGCTGATCCAGAGTGACCCATGACACATCTTTGGAAGGTATAACTTTCTTTGGTGGTTTAATTCAAATGCCATACATCGTTGACGTTTTCGATGTAAAATAAAATTTGGAAGTATGACTGGGATATATCGTATTTGATATGAGTGTCTTGCCTCTAAGGTTGTGCAAAACATCCTCGGTTGATTGGAATGGCACACTAAGGTACTTGCTATAGTGGTGCATTTTTTCAAGTTGACCACTATCCTGAAATCTTGTGAGTTTGTCTTTTTTAATATTAATAGAGGTGAAGAAAACGGGCTGTCAACTATCTCCCTAATAATGTTTGCTTGGAGTAGTTGATTTATTTGTCGATCAACTTGTGGTCGCACCGCTATTGGTATGGGCGGGCTTCTATCGTGAAATGTTGCTGATTTATCTATTATTTTGTGTGTGTAGCCTCTAAAAAATCCAATGCCTGTGGGCGCATAAGAAAATACGTCCCTATTGGTATAGTAAATTTCCGACCAGAACTTTTTGGTTATCTGATAATTATGGGTTAATGTCGAATGCATTTAAGTCAAAGTTGGTAGCTGTTAAGTCTCCTGTATCTCTTCTTCCGTTCTGTATTTGTAGATATCATGTATTTGCTTTTCCTTTTCTTCCAGGTTGTACGTAGAAACATATACATCCTTTTCAATATATCCTACCGGTGTATTCTTAGGAAATGTTATTTTATGTAATGTTGGGTTAGACACTAGGATAGTTGAGTCTTCATCTGGTATTTTTATTGTAAGAGCTTCTAATCCATATCTATCTTGCAGTAAAGCTTCGATGAAATGTGAACGCTGTTGTTTTTCTGCCTGTACGTTGACTGGAAGAAAGAAATGGGATAGTGTAGGAATCGTAATCCGTTTCGTAGTGAATACATTCGCAAATATCGGTTGTTTCATTGAAAAAAGAACTGTCTGCGAAACTTCCTCGTTGACATTCTCTTCTTTCGGTATTAGAGGTTCCGTTGTTTTTTTGTAAAATATGATCTTCTGACCCATTTCATATTTTATTTGTAATCTGTGTGGCAAATCTTGCCCAAGTATTGGACTGAAATTTCCTTTTTCCATTATTCGAAAATAATGGGATAAAATAGTGCCCCTAATTTGAAATCTTATTAAAGCTATATGCTTCAGTTCCATCATTCTGTTGGAAATTCCTTTTAATTTTGTACGAAATGGTATGAGTGTGCAATTTGGAGGTAAGTCATAGGGACCATATCTATATTATACTTGGTAATTGTTTATTTTGTACTCTTATTCGAATTAATGATTTATTGTTTGTTGTATCGAAATCAGCGATTTCGTGTTTCTCATTGATGACTAATTCTTTTCCAAATGGGTCTGTGATGTGACTGGTGTTGTGAAGATTGTCCTCTTCCTGTCTATGGGAATGTGGGATTTTCTTTTGCTGTTTGTGTATGTCCTGGACCTGCGTGCTCAAGCGCTCGGGGCGAGTTTACTCGTTATTCTTGTTCTTCCAACATATGCTTGATCCATGGCCTGGCATAAAACAAGTTGCACACACTAATATTTTGTTATTCTTCTTTTGCCCATCATTGCTTTTGGTATTGTAATCTTGCTTGTTATTTTCATTTTTGTAATATGTTTTAATCTGCTGTTTTCCTTTTCATTGCGGTATTGTGGTTTCTCCGTGGTGAGTTTTGCAACTGTTAGTGAAAATTGAGCCATCTTGTCCACAAAATTAAGGTAAGCTGGTGTGGCCCTTGAAGCTTTTTGTTGCTTACTCTTCTGCGCATGCTGGTCTAATGCATAGGCTAATGGAGGTGTTTCTATTAGGCATGTTGGAAGAGGTGATTCTGTGTTCAATATATCATAAACGTATTGTTGGGTTTCGGTTGTAGCATACCAGGAGGAACTAAAGGGAGGATATTATAAGAACAGGTTGGCGGTTGCAGTTTCGTAGACATTTGGCAATTATAAGGGGTCAGATTGCTTATAGATTTGTGGTTTTGTAAATTTACAGGTTGAGTTGGTATATTGTGTGAGGAATACATAGCTTGTGTTTGTTCTATGTAGTCTCGTTTCTTCATAAAATATTGGGCTGTTTCCAATTGGTGTAGACGTTCTTGCAATTCCGCTATTGTATCATGAGATTCCATGGATATTGACTTTAGAAAATTTCTTTGTAGACCAAGCGACAAATAATTAACTTTTTGATCTTCTTCTGCATCTGGAAGTATATGGCGTATTGCTGTAATTTCCTCAAAAAGTACGAGTCAATTGGTTCCCCTTCTCTTTGTTGAATCTGGTGGATCTCCATCTCCACTTTGTGGGCTGGAATTCTAGGGCGGCGTAGGCTAACTAATTTTCTTTTGAGTTGACCATATGTCAGCGCATCATATTGACCTTTACTGTTACCGCCCATACAATTCGTCTTATCTATTTATTTATCTATCATATTGACCTTGCGCTTGAACTTGATATATTAGATCTAGTGCCATTTCCTATTATAGATAAAAAATAATTTTAAAAAAACGCGCTTTTTTAAGATGGACTAAAAAGTAAAAAATAATGAATTAATCTTATGAATCGGAAAATCAAAGCGTGGGTGCTCTTGCTTACCTTAACATAAAATCATAATATCTAAGAGCACCCACGCATTTATATTCCGATTAATAAGATTAATTCAATTTATTATTTTTTCACTTTTTAATCTATCTTAAAAAAAACGTGTTTTTTTAAAATATCCTATTTTAATTATTTTTTTAAATTATTTTTAACTTTTCTGGTATTCTGGATCACTGGGGGAATAGGAGTAAGCGGGATTATAAGGTCCCGTTTCTTAGCTACGCTATCAAGGCATCTAATAAAATAAAACTGAATTCCTTATTGTAACAGAAAACGTGTTTATTTTAATTATGGGTAAATTACTTCAATAATAACTATTTGCATTGCGAGCATTAACTACATTTTCCAAAACTTTAGTTGATGAATACTTTACATATTTTTTATGTCGAGCATATTTCAAATACCAGATGATTGGTTCAATATGTGCGCACGTAAAATATTTTATTCTACTTCGGAGTTTCAATAATATCCGAAAATGGGACACTTATTTTACAAAAACATTGTAATCAGTTTCAAGTAATCGTACACATATTTAACTTCGTAGAAGCTATGATTTCAGTTTTCATAACTTGTTCCCATTGAGACTTTTGTTCAGGATGTTATGAACTATCGAGATTCAGAGTTTCAAAGAATTTGACCGAAAGGCCCTTTCCATTGATTTTGTGCGGGGTCCTTTCAACAAAAGCTCTTACGTTACAAGATACATAGAATGAAAGCTGTAATGTGCTACAACATATATATAAAATGATGAAACAGGTGGAAAAATAGGATACTTTCATGGTAGATTCTTGAGACAGCTGTACAATAACATCGCAGACACAATAGAACAGTAGTGCGTTTCCCAATAGCGTTTTCAACTGGTAGGAGAGGAAATGAACAGAGCGGACAGGTGCGGGATTGGTGTTAAGGAGACGCCATATTGTCAGCAGAATGCAGGGTGACAGTGTGGCCATATATATATATATGTGTGTGTGTGTGTGTGTGTGTGTGTGTGTGTGTGTGTGTGTGTGTTTTTTTTTTTTTTCAGGGTGTTCAATGATTAACCAAACACGTTGTTTTGGAATAACTTTTTACTGACAGAAGATGCATTTAAGAAATCAGTGTGTCTTCTGAAGTGGACTCAAAAGGTAATTAGTTGATAAGGTTTTCAAAGTGTTTGTCTTCCGTTACCGCATGATGGCGCATTCGGGCTTTAAAGTTTTCTGTGGCTTTGCAGATATAAGTAGTGTCTAGAATTAGTAGAAAAGCCTCGTGTTTAAGGTCATTCACAGTCTTAGGGTGTGATTTGTAGACCAAATCTTTGCTAAATTTCCCAAAAGAAGTCACAGGAGAATGAGAATATTCGATAAATCCAGGGTAACCGTTGGGGAAGTTCAAAGTGAGTACTTTGTTACCAAACTGGCTTTTATGGTTTTGTAAACGTACATAGTGCGATGTGGAGATGTATCATGTGCCATGAACCATAAACCAGAGGCTGATCTTGGTGGAACCCACAGTTCTTTTATGAGCATTGAGAACAGAACCACTTGTCTCATATTTTCTAACCAGGGCCAGAACTGTTAGAATTGATGGCTCTCGAAGATTTTTATAAAATGTTTATCGTTTTAGGATGTTCCGGTCAAAGGACGCTTCTGCTCTTATTGGAAATGAAGGTATACGTTTGGTTCAGGCATCTATTATCTCCAAGTATATAATGCTGAGACGATATATGTGATTGATACAAAGACTCAAGTTGAAAGAAACTCTAATGAAAAAAAAAATAATGAAAGGGTAAAAGAGAGCTTCCTTGACATGCGAAACTAAAATACGATTGTTCATGATCGTACCATCCAAATGTGGGCATCAAACAAGAAGTCGAACTAAACATTCGTTAAGACTTCAGCCTCATAATTATAAGTTCAAGCAGATGTACATGATTGTGTTCAGGTCCATCACATACAAAATTGACAAGTCGTTTTGACAGGACGACGAAAAGAAAACGGTCGTCATTGAAGGTTTTTTTAGGTGCTGTATCGAATACATATTCAGCGATCGAATTCACGTTCTTGTTGACTGAATTGCCTCTTACGGCTGAAAACGACAAATCAAAAGAAAGATTTTATCAAGCGGCCGTAGCTTCAAGTTAGTAGACATTGAATCTGATTACAGAATAGTTGGATAAACTTTGGATACAATTATGAATAGGTGTACGAAGTAATTATAAGACATAATAAAGTTATTCTTTATTCCTATGTATAATCGTAACCAAATAACAATCGTAACAATTAGTATTGTTCAATGTTACTTTGCGGTACACATTTATATATTTTGTTACGTATACGGATGATCTGTTCCACTGGAAACACGGTTATTAATAATTTTAGATTCTTAAAACACTTCTAGTGTATAATATTTTAAGGGTTGCAATCCTCCCTTCGGGTTTATCCCATCCTCCTTTGTACCGGATGATGCAGACAATTTGCTCTACGAAATCCTAATACTCGTCAGCATAAGTAGCGTAATTGTGTTTCGGAAGACTTGCTGTATGAAAGGTATGAACATAAATCGATTTCCAAGTACACTGAATTTATATTAAAAGTAAATTATTTAAAACTTTGGTAAACTTTATTTTGTATGCGTCATTCTAGTAACATTTTTTACCTCGGCCCGTAACGTTCTAGTTAAAATCCACAATCAAACATTCATGCCCCAGCCGGGATTCGATTCGCCGGCTTAGAGCCCTAACCAACACGTCTACCAGGTCGGTATAAATTACTTAAATATAGACATTTTTCGCTAAGGAACTTGCGAAATAAAACAATAAAAACTACTTGCTTGTGTGTATACTGAAATCCTAGTTGAAGAAAAGAATTGTTGTACCAGCAATCATTTGGATACCTTCAATTTTACTTCCGATACATTTCGGAGTAGTTTAATATTCATTATCATTGCAACGGAGAGTCATATCGTGACTTATATATAATACGTGTATTGGGCAGATGATGATTAAGAGATGTTAATGCATGATAATGATGATGATAATGTTGAAGAGTTAATATTCTATTTTAGTGCGCGAATTAAATATAAAATGTATATAAAAGTTTATGACAAATGGTTCATTGTTAAAAATGTTATGTAATAAAACAATAGTTATATGCAACAAGAATTTAAATGCTTTAACCAAATTAAAAAGCAAGAAGATCAACAGACTCTCGCAGAAGAGGGAAAACAGCTTACGTAATTTATTCCACTAAGTATAGTGATGCTGGACATAGCAGGAAACAAATATTAATTAGTAAAGTATATAAATGTTTAGTAGTTTGAAGAACTATCAGCAGTGATATAATAAGCATGTTTACTTAAAGGATGTATCAAGGTATATGTAAGTTATTGGTAAATAAACTCTAAATATTAAATTCTTTAAAATAATGTATTCATTTATATCTTGATTTCAAAACAATTTCTATCGTGAGAGCATGCTCGCGGTCATAACTATTGTCTATATTCTCTTGGATGGGAAGCTTTGTCAAGTTTTGCTCCTTTGGGTCGTAAATCCTGGAGAATTGCAGCATCTTCCAGGGTGTCCGGCGATCGGGAAATTGGCTATGTCGGGGTAAAATGCGGGAATTATACGGGAATTTGGTAATAAAACCGGATAGCATCCAAAATTGTAAAAAAAAGATTACGTTCATTTCTATTTTCGAGTGTCATGTATTTGCTCAGTATTCATTGTCCTTGTAAACTATTTTTTCTTGTAAATCAGCTATAATTCCGGAATTAAAATTAGAATGTTTCCTGTGCTGTCATCTACTGATAGAAAAGCAAGAATCGTTTCTATTTAAGTAGTTTATTCACCTTCGGTTAGATGTCACTTGCTTGCTTGATGCTGGCTAATGCGTAACATAGCCCCTTATTTTCCTCCTTGCAATGAGTGACTACCGGTAATATGTATATACTTGTACGTCTGTGACTCGGCTACACTTTTTGAAGTCGGAAGTCTTAATGGTGGAATAATCTATAGGTTTTAAAAAATAAGAAAAAAATAAATTATATTTTTCGACATTCATGAGACTGGAGTAAAACTTTCAGTTTATCCGAATATTGAGTAACAACAACAATCATCCAAAATAAGGTAAGATACTTTCAAATTTGAAGTTAACTTACAAACTAAAAATGTTCAAATACGCTAATACGACTTTCGTAGAATACAATAAATGATTATGAATGATATGTGATTTTCCACAGTGTAAGTAATAAAAGCGAAGCAAATACCAACCACTAAAGTAACGCGAAACGCAACGCCACACGCGAGATCAGAAACAAAAAGCGAGAATATCTTACGCAGAAGATTCAGGAGATAGAAGAAAACGGGAAGACAAATAACATACGAGATCAGTACAAAGGGGTAAACTCGCTAAGAAAAGTTTATCAGCCGAGGTTAGGGATGATTAGAAATGAACGCGAAGATCTGCAGGCGAATCCGACTAAAATTATCGATGTGTGGAAAAGTTATTTCGACAAACTTCTCAATGTACACAACGGCGAACAAACAGAGGAATTTGAAATCTATACCGCAGAACCGAGGATACCCGAACCCAGCGAGACCGAGGTCGAAATGTCGATAAAGAAATTTAAAAATGTGAAGTCACCGGGAGTAGACAATATTTTAGCCGAATAAATTAAAGCGGGAGGAACGGCACTAATCAAGGAACCGTATAAATTGATAACCGCTATATGGAGAAAGGAGGAGCTTCCAAAGGAATGGAAAGCCTCAATAATAGTTCCGGTTTATTAAAAAGGCGATAAATCGGACTGTAATAATTACCGCGGAATCTCGTTACTCCGAACATTTTACAAAGTACTGAGTAATATCCTGTTAACTCCCCTAAGTTTATCAGTAGATGAAATAATTGGAGATAATCAATGTGGATTTAGAAGAAATAGATTCACGTTTGACCAGATTTTTGCCTTGCGAGAAGTTTTGGAGAAGAAATGGGAATACAGTGGGACGGTTCACCAGCTGTTCATTGATTTTAAGAAGGCTTATGATTCTATCAAAAGGGAAAAGTTATACATTATCCTTGTACAATTTGGAATTCCGAAGAAACTTGTTCAACTTGTGAGGATGTGTCTCAGCGACCCCATGAGCAGAGTACGGATAGGTCAGATAGTTTCAAGATTCCCAACGAATTAAAACATTTTGATACCTTATCAGCACTACTGTTTAACTTTGCTTGAGAATATGCGATTTTAAAAATAAAGGAGGACAAAAACGAACTATCGTTGAATGGCTTGAAGCAACTGTTCTTGTACGCGGATGATGTAGATTTAATAGGGGACGATATAGATGCACTGCAATGTAACACCGATGTCTTAGTAGAAGCTTGCGATGAGATAGGTCTGCAGGTAAACATAGAGAAAACAACTACATCATAACGAGCCGAAACACAGATAATAACGGAAATAGGTACATAACAATTAGGAATGAGAACATAAAGAAATTTAAATACTTGGGAGCATATGTAACAAGCAAAAACGAGGTAACGGAAGAAATAAAAGTCGTTTAGTGTCGGGCAACGTATGTTTCTGTTCAGTCCAGAAACTTCTTACCTCGCGATTAATATCAAGGAAGTTGAAATTAAAAATATACAGAACAGTTATTCTGACGGTAATACTTTACGGTTGCGAAAGTTGGAGTACGACCCTAGCAGATGAACATAAGTTACGAGTGTTTGAACATAAAATTTTGAGAATGATATACGGGACGAGATTACTAAGGAATGGAGTATACTGCATAATGAAGAACTTAACGGACTTTGCGACTCACCCGATGTTGTAAGAATAATGAAATCACGACGACTGAGATGGCCGGGCCATGTAGCTCGGATGGGAGAAAAACTAAGATTATATTCAATCTTGGTTGGAAAGTCAGAGGGAAAGAGACGTTGGGAGGACAATATTAGAAGGGATCTTCGAGAAGTAAGTGTTTGTGATGAAAACTAGCTTGATATTGCTCAGGACAGATACCGATGGCGAACGTTTGTCCAGACAACTCATGAGGAGTTGCTAAAGAATGTTTATCTATGGAATTGTTAAGGAGGTGGACCATTTTATTTAGGTATTGACTCCATAGTGTATGGCTCTTACTACAGAATAACCTGAGTAATCTTCCAATCTCTCGGTTGTATCTCTGGATCGTGTCACTTTCGGGTGATAGTGAGAGGTCTAATGGTATGTTACCTTCACTTCTTCCATATAATTTTTCTAAGCTCCAAATGCAAATTGGTTCTGTCTTCTATAGTGATTGCGTGCTTAAGCGGTTATACCATAGTAAATTTCGTGAAGATACCTAGTATAGAGAATATATATTAATAGCCTTTTGATATTAGTAAACGGCCAATAATATCGAGTGATACTTGCTGAAGTGGGCGCTCTGCTTCGATGTGGTAATCTCTCCTCCTTATCCTACTTTGGCCTGGTTTGGTTTACGGCACCTAGCGCAGTTAATAACATAGGCCTGGATACCCTTTTTCATTCTCTTCCAATAAAAGTATTTTCGAATTTCACACCAGGTTTTCTTAATTCCGAAATGACATCTTTCAATATGAAATTTCCTAATTACTGATTATCCACTTTTGGGACTGTTATTTTCCAGAACCTTTCCTTTCTATGTGTGGTGAGAATTAGAGTTTGCTCAATTTTGTATTGTCTCCCCCTTTTTCGATACTAGTTTCTTCTCCCTTCTTTAAGTCGGTAAATATAGTCTGCAGTTCTTCATCTGCCTGGTAATCGAAATCCTTTTCCCATATTTCATCAAATGATAAAGTTACCAAGTGTTCCTGACCTTGTATATTCCGGATGGATTTCTGCTCAGAGTATCTTCTATTTTGTTATCTTTTCCTGGAAGGTACTTAATGGTGTAATCGTATGGCTGTATCATTAAAGCCCATCGGTGTATCCGGTTGTTCCATATGCTGTTATTAGATAGATGTGCTTAAGGCATTGATGATCTGAATAAATGGTAAAATGTCTTCCAATTAGGTACTCATTAAATTTTTGTATGGTATATACCACAACCAAACATTCCAACTCTGTTATGCTATACTTCCTTTCGTTGGGTTTTAGAGTCCTGCTTACGCATTTAATTATCTCTTCTTCCTCAAAAGCCCTTGTCCAAGGTAGGCTGCAATTCCAACAGGAGAGGAGTGTGACATAAAAGGATTTTTCGAATAGGCTATGATAGAGTTTGAGTATTAGTAAGTACAACCTTCAATTGATTAAAGGACTTTTCGAGGTTGTTCCATGCTATTTTATTGCCTTTCCTTAGTAGCTTTGCGAATGGTTCAATTAGATTGCTATAATTTGGAATGAACTTCTTTCTCCAATTGCAGAGGTCTTTTCCATCTTCTTGCATCTTTCTTCGTTCTTGGTTTCGGATAGTTAATTATTGCCTCTTCCTGATCTTTAACCAATGTTATCCCTCTTTAAAAAAAACTATATGTCCTAGGAAATTAATGTCGTGTTGCGAAATGGCATTTATTTAACTTGAGAGTTAACCCTTTCTTTAATAGAGTTTTGAGTATAATTTGTAATTTTTCTAAATGTTCTTCCAAAGTTTTGGTGAAACAACACATGTCATCTACGTTAACACCCAGCCAATTTGTAGTTTCGAGTCCAAACATTTGGTTCATTATAGCGATGAAAACAGCCACGACACTGGACAGGCCGTAAGGTAATCGTACAAACTGAAATGAATGGTTGCCGAAACGGAAGGCCGCATATATGGTTTGCTTTGATTAGAAATTCTAATTTGGAAGTATACCAAAGAGGTATCAAATTTACTAAAATATGATGCTCCAGAATTACTGGCAAGTACGTTGTCTATACTTTCTACTTGGTTCTGTGGATCTTGGACCGGTTGCACTTCCCCATCTCCTTTTCTTACTACATGCAACGGATTGTTATGTGGGCTTTCCGTTTGTTCTATAATGTTCCAAGCCTCCCATTTTTTATTCTGCCCTTGCTTCTTCTCTAAATGATTGGGCTATAGGATATTGTTTAGCTTTGATGATGACGACTTCTTTCAATTTCAGATTTTAGGTATATGTTTTTAGCATCAGTTTATTGCTAAATACGTTTTTATATTTTGTCAAAAGTTCCTTAAGTTTATTCTTATGGTCTTCCGTTAGGTTCTCTAAAGAGTTGATTTCTGAATTGATTTGTTCAGTTGTCACTGACGTATTTTCATAGTTATCTTGCTGTTTGTATGAGCCTGGAATAGTATGGTTTGTCGGGAAGGACTAGGCCCTAACTTCCCGGATATCTAATTTAAAGGCTTGTCTGCGGGCGGTAAGGGACCCTTGTTCCTTTGTTCGTTATTGCTGCATAAAATGCCCCGTACTGCTTATTTTCCTGGTTATGTACTAGTGCAATAGTTCTGATCTCATTTATTGTATCAAGACATAGATTAGCTTGTTTGTTGCTACAGTCTCTAAGACTATCCTATTTCTGTGTGGTCAATATTAGTACAGGTTAGTCATTTCTGTAGATCGTATGGAAGAATATTTACTGCTTCTTGGAAAGGTTCTTCGTCCTTGATGTCGGGGTCGATTCTCGTTAGCCCAGTTATAAAATTAGCGTTTTTTTGCTCTAGGCTAATTAACATTGTACCAGTTAGGTTTGTCCTGCCATACTCTCTTCTTTGTTCTCTCAATACTTTTCCTATCAGCATATTTCTTGATAAATTTATAGCAGAAATCTTGATAGCAGCTTATCTGTTCTTTTACCAGATGAAACCAACCCTTGGCACTTTCGTTTATGGCTTTACTAAGTATATATTTGTAGTCCTCTTCAGGTGCTCCGATGGTTTTGAAGAAATGAGTCAGCTCTTCTAGATATTTTGTTGGGCTTGCTTCTTGAATGTTCCCTTTCCATCTGGGTACATGTTTATAACCTTTAATTTGTACTTCCCGAGTCAATCTGCATATTCCTAAATCTTGTACCAATTTTGTATAAAACTTAAAGCTTGATTTCCTCTGGCTACTTCAGTTATGCTATCCTCTTACTCTGGTTCGTAAGAGGTTTTAGGAAAGTTTTCCCTCTGGTCTCTTGTTCTAGAGGTAGTTGCTCCCTTTGTGGATTGAATTATTTTTGTCGGTCTATAGAGTAACCTCTTTCTAAACTCTTCTTCTATTTTTCCTTTAGTTCAGCTTCTATCTGCTGCTTCTGTTTTCTTACCATTCTCTATTGAAGTTTTAAAATCTTATCAGTTCAGTCTAAACGGTGGTCAATCTTTCTTCAGATTTTTCTACACTATTTTCCATAGCATTAAGTCACTCGTCATGAATATTGAGTTTTTCTTCTATGGCATTTGCTGGTTTTTCAAGTTTATCAAAACTCGCTTGACATTCTTATCGGTAGCTACTGACCTGTTCTTTAAGTTCGGCGAACCTTTCATCCAGATTGTTAAATTTCAGGTGTATTTTTTTTCTCTTGAATGCTGAGGCTCTTGTTCATTTTGCTGAATTTCTGGTCTATTTTGTTCTCTTGAGTGCTAATTTTCTGGTTTGGCTTGCTGAAATTCTTCTCCATCATCTGCATCAATAAGGCAAAGCTATCAGTTTCTTCCTTTCCTTTTTCGGATTCAGTATCTGTTGTCCCTTATTCCGTTGTTTCCGTCATCTTTGCTTCTTTCCTTCTCCTTGTTCTGCTATTGCTCCTCTGAGGATTATCTTCCACTTGTTGTCTTGGATTAGACGGTCTCTCAGGAATTACATCTTCATCTTCACTACTTTCCATCATGAGACAATTATTCTAACTTAGAAAATCCGCTCCGTTTCGAGCCACACGCTGGGCGCCAATTATGTAACGTACCAAAAGCGACCGCGTATATTGCTATCCACTTGCAGACTAGGAATCCACCAGAAGTCTATATTCTTAATTATATACCTATTACCTGCCACGACTAATGGGTGTGGGATCACCGAACGCTATCTTAAATGCTGAAAGACAATACTTTATTAGTAAAAGTATATGAAGACATACGAAAGCAAAGAAGCTAGGAAAAGAGGATGAATAATGTTTATCTGCCTGGCTGAAGGCAGTACAGTACACCAAGGATGGACAAGTTCTCTTGTCTGCCTAGCTGAAGGCATACAAAAGCAAGGTAAACGACTCCCCACCTGGCTGAAGGCAATGCAATATACCAAGGAAGGTTGAGGACTCCTTACCCTAGCTGAAGGCGTGAAGAAGCAAGGAAAACAACTACCCGCCTGGCTGAAGGCGACCAGTTGCCTTTAGGATGGGTTGTCTTGGCCCGCCTGACTGAAGGTGTTCCGAAACTAGGAATGGTCGCGAACCAATGCCCGCCTAACTGAAAGCGTGCGCGGGTATTAATAGTGATGATTGAAGGCGTGCAAACCACCGGACAAGGTAAACGGGAACTCGGCCCACCTGGCTGAAGGCGTTCTGGTGTTATAGAATGAGTTAATAAAAGAGAATGGTAATAAAGATGAATAAAGCAAGATAATAAGAACAAGTCTAGTAAAGAATACTCAAAGAAGTTTGAGATTATAATGATTTATTGATGGACTGCTGTCCAAAGAAGAAACACCAAGCGAGAGAGCTTGATGTGGTCTGGGCCATAGCCCAGGGAGATCTGATTCAGAACTACCTGGAATATCTGTTTATATACTCTCAGTCTGGGTACTTCGGGAACTTTCGATTCGTGACGTCATACATCCGAAGTCACCCATTCGCACAGTTCAGTAATTTCAACCTTTAACTTTGTCTTATTAGATTCTGTTACACATAGATATTTTATCTATTGAAAGTTCTGATTGTTGTTTTAATTTATCGCGGATATAATTAATTTTCGAATCCATAGCGTTTTCGTATAAAAGATAATTCTATGAATGGCAAACATGGTGATTCTACATAACGCTATTCAGGAGAGATGAAAACACAGAATTTTTATGGAGCAAACGTAAGTGACGTTACACACTAGAAATAACTAAGATCTACTACAAGGGAGCAAGGTTCGTAGGCGAAGATGTAAATTCAACCCTTCTTTATTACAGAACATTCACAAGGGAAGTAACACCACTAAACATACACTCCTGACAAGATCATTATCGTCTAACAAGCATATCATCTTTTGTCATATATAGATCACTAATACAACATATATCCAGACGAGCTACTGTCACGTGTCCATCCATAGGTAGCTAAATCAGTGCACTTTATATAATATACAATCGAATCAAAGGCTCCATTACGATATATTAGAAATACTTTTTCAATTCATTATGTCTGTTATTTGTTTCTAAAACAAGAGCACAGTTTATTCTAAAATTCTCTCGTTTTCTTCTCGCGACTTATTATTTTTTGAGCGGCATATCTAACACCTTAGCAATATACAAGCATACAATATAGTACATAAACGAAAAATAAAACTAGCGAAATATAATCACATATTGAACTTACAATGCAAAGCAGTGGATTTTATCTAGGAAAAAATGTAAATTGAAAATATTTGTAGATTAAAATAAGAATTAAAAAGAAATAGAGATAATGCAAAATATGAATCTAAAATTTATGAAGATAAATGAACTTGAAGAATGAAGAATAAATGCTTTTAGAAGATGAAGATGATGAATATGATTATGTAGAATAAAATAAAAATTAAAAGACTCGTCAAAGCTTTGTCTTTTCATTTTTGCTACATTGGGGACATTTATGTAACGGACAGTCATGTCATGACTGACATATGAGGCATTCAGAAACCAAAATGACTAAGTCCATTTTCGTTAGTAATTAATAGTAGTAGTAGTAATAGTACTACTAGTAGTAGTAGTAATTTCAGTAATTAAAAGTAATTTACTGAACAATTGTTTTATTACAAATAAATAGTTTACATTAATATTAAAGAGTGAAAAGTGTGTGACTGGACCGGGGATCGAACCCGAGATGTTTGTCCCAATGCGCTGACCACTGCGCCACCCAGTCGATTCGCTTCCCAGTCACCCACCTTCCACTCTTGATGTCGATGTTCTCTCTCGACAGCACCACAACTCCCAGTTGTGCTTCGACTTTCCTGTGTCTCATAATGGTGAACATCTCACACGGAAGAAGTAATTTCAAAATTGGACTGGAGGAAACTTCCAATTTTTATACACCAAGCCTCTTTAGGTGCAGACATCACTAATATTAAAGAGTGAAAAGTATGTGACTGGATCGGGGATCGAACCCGGGACCTTTGGGTAACTGTCCCAATGTGCTAACCACTGCGCCACCCAGTCGATCCGCTTTCCAATCACATACTTTTAACTTTTTAATATTAATGGTATCTACACCTACGGAGGATTGGTGTATAAAAATCGGAAGTTTCCTCCATTCCAACTTTGAAATTATTTATTCCGTGTAAGGTGTTCACCATTATGAGACACAAGAAATTTCAAACTCGGAGTTGTGGTACTGTCCAGGTGGTTTCGAGAGTGAACATCAACATCAAGAGTGGAAGGTGGGTGATTGAGAAGCGGATCGACTGGGTGGCGCAGTGGTTAGCGCATTGGGACAATTATCCAAAGGTCCCGGGTTCGATCTCCTGTCCAGTCACATAATGTTCACTCTTTAATATGAATGGTATCTGCACCTACAGAGGCTTGGTGTATAAAAATCGGAAGTTTCCTCCATTCCAACTCTGAAAAAAAAACTTTAGAGCTTGATTTCTCAATTTGTGTATAAAAGAAGTTAGTCAGTTTGACTTCTGAGCGCCTCATATAATACGTATATTGATCAGATCATGATGAAAGAAGATGAAGATGATGAAGAAGAAGTGTTAATGCATGATTATGATGATGATAATGTTGAAGAGTTTACATTCTATTCTTTTAGTGCGCGAATTAAGTATAAAATGTGCGTATAAAATATGAGCACAAAACCCCGTTTGGGGTAAAAGGAAGAGCGACGCAAGAATTCTACTCACAAAAGAAGTGATATCTATTTTGCGAGTGACTTTCTTTGTGTCACTATGGCGAAAGTATTGCCTTTGTAATAAAATTAAGAGACAGTATCCTTCCACCATAGTGACGCAAAGAAAGTCACTCGCAAAATAGATATCACTTCTTTTGTGAATAGAATTCTTGCGTCACTCTTCCTTTTTCCCCAAACGGGGTTTTGTACTGATATCACTTATTTTGTAAGACTACCTATAAAAAAAGACTGTAACACGAGCCATCTATGCCGATGCTCCTCTCTCCTGCACACGCGCTATAACGTGTAGGAGACGCGTGGACTGTAATATTCTTTACAGAAAGTACATTTTAAATTACTCACCATGGGAACGTGGAGGTTAGATAAAATTAGGTACGGTCATGTATCTTTACGTTTTTCTCCTTTACGTCATGCCCAGATGAGTGGAGCAGCGGCGAAGAGCGTTCTCCGTACGGGCTCGTATTTAAAAAGTGGCACGTGTCACTATGGCGGAAGGATACAAGATCGATTTTGCTCCATATCTCGAAAACCGTAACTCCTATCAAAAATCTAAGCTTGGATTTACCCCCATGAT
>JAGDQP010008676.1:0-17141 GCA_022664845.1 Lepisma saccharinum | reverse complement strand
TTCTCTTCGGAGGCTCGGAACCAGTAGCTCACATTATCTTTCCACAAGCTGTGGGCCGCGGGCGACCATATCTCTTAGGAGGTCTGAAACCAGTAGCTCATATTCCTTCGCCTGCATCTTGAGGGATAACCTTTCTAGGCGACCGTTTCTCTTTGCGAGGGATGGAACTTGGAGAGCATGCTATAACTTCACTTTGTTCCGCAGAACCGTGCTTGCCTGCTATGTTGCTGAGGATAGCAGCCAAATGGGACTGTTATAATGAGAAATATGTGATTTGTGTGGATAAGTTTTCAAATATACCTAGACGAAACAAGATTCAATGTACGGTAATGCAATTGAAAAGCTTATTTCCGAAACCTGCTAAAAAATTTCCAACTTTTTTGCACCGACTCTTAAAAGCAATAAATATTTTTTTAAATAAGTAGATATATGCTTGAAATCAACATTACTAGATAACGTAATTAGTATTGTTCTTAAATATTTGTTTTTACATTTAAATATTTATTTTTACATTTAAAGGTTGGTGAAAAAAGTTGAAACTTTTTAGCAGGTATTGGAAATAAGCTTCTCAATTATCGGCACTCTTTTATTCTTCTTAAAAAATGAAATTTAAGTATTCTTCCCATTTACAAGTTTCTTTTCTAGATTTTCTGTTAAAAAGGAAGTTACTCTTTAGTTTTTCAATTTCTCAATCTTACTTGTTAGATTAATCAATATTAGATCATTTTATATCAATATTATATTTCAATAAAAACCTTTGAAGCTGAATAATATCTACTTCATTAATATAATTAATTTAAAGACAAAATTGATTCAATTTATTTATTTATTTCTCTGTTGTTTAGGTTCTGCATATGATCTGTCAGTCCCACAATGCATGGTCCATCTAACCCATAGTACTATGAGAGAGTTGGACCAGTCAGCCATTTTTTCATGCTTAAATTTCGGGTAGAAATATTTTCTTTTTGATCCTAAAAGCCTTTAGTTGTGGTTACTGAAAGTCCTTTCTTAAATTTCGTGCAGAAAAACATACTCTATCTGCATAATTATTCGAGTTATTGGAGCCAGAAAAAAAAAAGTGATCGATCTCTACCGGATTTGTCCTATTAGACTTCCATGAAAACACTTTTGGGAATGTTTTGAAATCATGGGGAAATCCTCACCTAATTACGCCTCTTAAAGTATTACTATCAGAATTGAATGTAGTATTTCAGTGTTTTTCTTCCAACTTGTTTCCCTTTATAACGTATTGTATGGGCTTCGTAGTTCTTGGTTGATTGGTATTAAAAGTCACGTGATTGAAATCTGTGAACTACTTAGTACTTTAGTATAAATACTATTCACCAAATGAACAAATCAGCAAATCCAGTACGTACTAATCTTTCCGTTTGTTAGTATCTTCTGGCATTTTCAAAAAATTATCGTGTAATTTACTTATTTATATTTTCATAATGCCTTTTCGTACAATTGTCTACTAATTATTGATATGAGAAAGAACTGTATTGATTGTAAAGCGTATCCAGGTTGGTGGTCTCTCTATCCGCCTCTGTTAGGAGAAATCTATAATGCAGAATATCTTTAGGAAATACTCAAAATTACAACAAAACACTTTATGCAAGTGTAATTTATTCAAGAAAAATTATAATCGCGATATATATGTATATATATTTACATTTGTCACTAATATACAAGGACAGATAAATTTAACCAAAATCTATTTAACATTTTAGAATCACAGCAGGGTCTAGCTTTTTGTACATATCATGTACAATCAACAATCTCATTGAGATAAATCGAGTGTAACATACAAGTATATATGTATATATTTATGTCTTTCCATAATAAAAATAATGTCAACATATAAATGAAAGCACATATTTAAAAAAAAACAAAAAACAAACAAACAAACACACTAAGAAAATTACTGTAACAATACGAAGAAGGAGTATTCAATGTATGAAACATACAAATATTAATATCAATCTTTTCCTTACACACTAATTATAAAATAATTACATAGAATGAAAGTATAACAACAAAAGAAGACTAACAATGACTTGTATTCATATTAAAAATGTATCCTTAAAACAGTGACAGGTACTGCTTTGTAGCTTAATGTTCTAGGTCCCTACATAAGCAAGAGCATCTGACAATAATGTATGTCTTATTCAAGTCATTTCTAAAACTGTGATAAAGCTATAAGAAGAAAAAAAGTAATGTTTGTAATTTTCTAATAAATTAGCCGACTCTAAATTGAGTCCAGTTCAAAAATGAATATATTAAGATAAAAAAGTAAATTTTAATGTACGTGAATGAACGCTTTTATAAAATTATATTTTTTTTTCTCCTCTATTCTTTTTAGAAAGTTGAAGGCTATTTCTTAAAAGTAACTTGTAATATTTTGAAATATTGTGCGTGATATTTATTATACGTATGAAACACTTATAAAGCTGGATATTGAATCAATTTTTGAATTTATAAGTTCTACTTCATATAGAATTTAGATTATTTTTTGTTTTGTATTTGAATTATTTCCGAAACAAACGTATGCATCTACTTAACACGAGTTAATTCCCGTAAAAAAGTTTTTTGAAAACGTGTTATATATCAACTTTTTGCATATACAGATTTAGTTACTTAAAAGACAATTTTATTTTGTATATACTTTTATATTTAACTCATATTTAAATAATATTTTTAAGGTAAGAAATTAGCACAACTTTACATCAATGCTCTTTTATTATTCAGTTTATTAGTAGCCTTGCCTAATTGATAATTTTTACCTTTTCTTACAAGACATTTCATATGTCCAAATAGAAATTTAGTATGTTTTTCTTTTTATTATTATTATACAAGGAACAATGATATGTTCTCTACATCCTTCTTTTATAGTTGAAAATCTAGTATATAATTTTCCTAACTTTAAAAATCCCATTAGAGAATAAAGGAAGACAAAATGTGACTTGAACAAGATATACGACTATCTCATACTATGAATAAATAAATAAAGAAAGAGGTTTGAATCTTCTATATTCATTTTAATATTTCAGAATGGGTTTCAGAACCTGTCGACAGCTAATATGAACATCGAACGTTATCAAGCATGAAATCGCAATACAGTAAAATATTGTGATGATATAGTATCCTATGTACGATATTGGTACATGAACTTCAAGATAATCATCAGTATTAACTAAATCAGCAATATATCTCTTTGGTATCTTCATGGCGTAGAAAATTTGCTTTCGAACATCTGGAATTTTAGAGATCATTAACAAATGCGCACGTCCACTAAAAGCAAATAAGGCAAGGGCGATTTCAAAGAAAACATTATTGCCAAGGGACAAAAAGCAAAGGTGAAAAAGAGCAAAAGATTAGACTGTTATCATAGATGAGAAAGGTTCCCAGGTGAAACGGTAGGACTGTACGGAATGAGATGATGTATCTTCTAGAGGCGGGAACTAAAACTTATTAATGCAACAAAGAAAAGTGGTGAGTGTTATTATATTGAGATGTACGCATGATCTTTTAACACTGTAAAAAATTGACAATCACTAGTTATCGAAATAATTTTAGAGCAGGTTAGAATATTATCGCTTGTTTTTTTGGATCAACAAAGTCATGAAGTATTAATTATTGGGGCTCAGACTGTAGAGAATAGTCTCAAAGATTATATTTGCCAAGACTGCGTATATTTATGATTTTGTCCATTGAATTAATATTATATACAAACTACTTAGAAACTATATGAAAGAAGGTATTTTTATATTGTATAATTTTGACTATGATATTTGTGAATGCATGATAATGATGATCATAATAGATTGTGATAGATTATTACCAGGAATTGGCTTTCTATTTGTAATCGAGCACAAGTATGAGATCTATGTTCACGAAATATATTGTTTTAACACAGAACCCACATATTCAAACTTGGATTAATAACAGTAAGAAAATACACATACCTGAGAAAGTAAATGAGCAATTAACGTAATGTAGAACACGAATCATGGGAAAGTAAATGAAGTGGAGATGGAAATGGCCGATGGAACAGGACGATGGAAAGAAGTAATAGTATCGAGAGGTGTGCGGGAGGGGGGAGGAACAACTTCGCATCAGGTGAGATGTATGAGAAAAGAAAGACGACGAAAAATGTACCGAAAACATCCAACTGTTAGAAAGATCTTTGGTCTTGTTCACGGTTGGCAAATGGAAAATAAATGTTAATTTGTTCCAGTTTATTGTTGGTTCTGAGATTGTGTTGAATTTAGGACTGCATAAATTAATATTCTCGGCAAATAACTGCATGATTGAAAATTGTAGATGAGGAAAATGAAAAAGAAAGCAGCGATAATTGAATATGTTAATGGATGGAGAAGTTTTGATTTCACTTTCGGATAAGCTTTTTTTGGCATTATTTATGCATAAAGATATTCACAGGAATAGAAACAGCGAAACACAAGCTTTCTTCGAGCGGAAGGTTGTTTAGTTACTATTGGCTAAAAGATTGCTTCTATATGCCACTGAAGACATTTAATATCTCATCAGCGTAATATTCACCTTTTAAGATTAAACAAAATGCACACAAATATATAATTTTATTTCCATTTAAATGCACAAGTATATGAAAACAATTCGTTTTGCTTACCATAAAACTATAGTTAAACAAACTATTTTTTTTAAAGCTTATGCAAAGTTAGCGTTTTTGATAGGCCGAAATAATAGTATATTCACATTTTAAATCAACACCTATTAACTTCTAATTTTCAGTTTTCTTAAAAATAAGGAGTAAGTTATCAGATTTCTGGGAATACTTGTACACAATATTAAGAACTTGACGCATTTTCCCAATAGACACAATCATACTTCAAACCTTCGAAATTACTTGTTTCTTTCATTTTGCGAGCATGAAGAACTGTCTCTAGCGTCGTTACTCTTAATACCATTGACAAATTCCCTCCTTATCCTTATATGTTATTCTATTGCTATCATAACAATTAACCAAAATAAACTACATTAGATTTGAAGTTAATTTTTTCTTGAAACGTTTAATAGAAAGCTAAATAATTGCGTTTCATAAACTCTTATTTTTGTTTAGTTTCTTGCTTCTATGCTTAAAATAAATGCATGACATTTGATTTCCAATTATGGTGAAAAGTTTACTCAGAATTATGTTGGAAAGCGTAGTATTAAATTGGCGCGTTTTTTTTCGATTCCTTGATTCCTTAAACTGTGACACAGGTATCTGAATCCCAATATTAAAATATTGTGTTACTATGTATAAGAAATTACATTATACGGGAAGCTTAAAAATACCATTAAAATACAAATACCTTTTATTCGATACAAAAGCGTTAAAGCGTGATAAAGAAAACCTCATGTTTGTAGTCGATACTAGAACTAACCTATAATGTAGGGCAATATACATATGTTCTTTTGATAGTAGTGTACAGTTGAAATTGAATCTCAACTTACACTTTCTTAAAGCTCATACCATGTTCCCTTTAGTGTTTGCTATTTCTATATGTATGTATTTATATACATATATTTATATGTTTTAGCATAACGTGATCCTTGGATATCATTCGTAGAAAACTAGTGTATTGTGCTGTGCACATATTCTGAGAAGCTCTATCTATGCCTGTGTCTAGAAATCTTAATGGTGTAAGTACATTCGTTTTAAATTACATAAGCACATATATCAAAATTTAAATGGTGTCATATTATGAGTTTTGATTTTCATGATTATGAAAATAATACATAGGAATTTCTACATTTTTCTCTAAAAATACTAGATTTCGTACTTACATAAGTTCGTTTTATGCCATCATTGTACAATGTACTGATATTAAAGATTCACTGTTTTATTTAACCCATTATATTTTTCTAACACGATACATGTGATATGAATCATTTATGTAATGTGTTATTACGATATTACATTGTTTATCTAAAAAGAAAAGACTTAACCTGAGCAGTAATTACGAAAAAAAAAACTTTTCTTACACTATATTTAGTTACCTTAAACTAATGGAAATATCGATCCATATTCATGTTCATGATTATGTCTCTATATAGTACTCTAAAACTCTCATACGTTTGTATTACCTATTAAATCTTTAGAATTCTTTGTTTCTGTTTGTAAACCTTTAATAATATGAATTACAATCGTTACAGGCTGGTGATTTCAATCCAACTTTCAAATTTTAAAAATGCAATAAAGAACAGTGATGTTACGTTATAAACTACTAAAAGGAAAAAGTAGAAGAAGTAGTGGAAGTGATATCTCTACCAATTCTTATAACTCTACAATAATAATTATGTCTTTTATTTGAGACATGCCAGTTAATATTCTACTTCATTAGAAGAAAATGTGTAATGTGTGTCAATTAACAGTAGTTCTTTGGATCAAACTATTTATAAAATACTTTATAATTTTCTACATCGTGGCAGTAGTAAAAGGAAGCACTTCTTAGAGTTTAATGAACAGTTCGTAGACTTAATAAAAGTTTAAAGAAAAGCAGTTCATTAATAAGTAATATTTGTTTTGGCGACTTGAACATTTGGGAAAAAAATGTTTACATTCTATGAGTTTAAAAAATAAATGCATTTCAATTCTTATAAGTTAATGTTGTATAAACCGATCCCATTAGTCGTGTTGGATATCGTCGTAAGTGTGGAATGAAGCATGAAAAATTATATATTTCAAGTGCATATTATTGATTTTTATTGTAAACCATAAATTTTATATGCTTTTAAGTTTTGAAGTTAATCGCATTGAGATTGTAATGTTAAACAAGATAATTAATGAATTAAAAGCTTCAAAGGAAAAATATTATTATTGTTATCATTATTGTCCTCTAAGGAAGCAAAAGCTATAAAAGTATCCCTTTGTAATAGTATAAATTTTCCACGGGGTTTACAATTGACCACATACATAATTGTTAAATTACTTTCCTTTTCTCGCAATAAGAAAACTCGCGCGCGCGCGAGAAAGAAACTCAATCGATTGATGAAAAGACTACAAAGAAGTTGCTAGGGAAGTATCAGAACTTAAGGAGAACCAGCAAATTTAAGAAGCAAATAGACTTAAGTGAGCAAATAATGCTTCAAGACCGTAAATCAGTAAAGCTCACAATAAATCCACATAATATAATAAATGAAACTTCTTAAATTTGATGAAAAACGTGTATAAAAATTTGGTCGCCGAACTGACTGAACAAAACGCACATTCCTTGGTCGGGCATGTGGATTACCATTAAGTTACTATACATGCTCAAGTAATGTGCATTTAAAGAATTTCAACTGTTAAAGTACTAAGTTCAACCAGTTCACGTTTGTTGGTGTTGCAAACGGAATTATTTACCTTTGGAGTTTTTTATTTTTATCGAGGAGTTTTCTGCAAATTATAAACCAACGAAACCAATGTTAATTTTGCTTTGCATAAAATCAATGTATGTGGCAGCATGTTGAAAAATACACTCAATGTGCTTTGTATACATATAATTGTTTTATTACTGTAAGATTTGCTGAAATATTTCTTCGATTAAAATCACTCCACTTGTAGAGCATGGCCTTCGTTTCTGATATATGTAGAAGTAATTTGTTGAGTTGAGGTTAGAGAAATGCTTTAATTGAAGAGGGAAATACCAAAACCCGTTCAGTCTAAAAACATATTTTTGCAGGAAACACAGAAAAGTGCTGTAGGAATACCATAAATGGTTTTATGGAAATTCTTGTACTGACATTTTGCAGTTGTGAAGGCTGCCTAAGATGTGTATTGAGGCTTAATTTCCAACCACTGCTTAGATAAGATGCAATTTATATGTCCATTTCTCAAAACACGTTCAGTCCAACCCTTACTAACATAAAGCGTAAACAAAATGCATTGGTATGCAGTTTTTTAACTCAATAGGATCATCCTGAACATACAGAACATCAGGGTTATAAATTATATTGGTAGCGTTGTGTACAACTGACAAAACCTTCTAGTAAAATTCTCTGCTGTCTTCTGGAATAGCAAAAAATGACATTTTTATTCACGTCGTTTGATTTTTCAGCAGATACAACATTACAGTAATCTAATTTTACTAACTGTTCCTTAGAAAAGTTTCAAAGTTTTTACCAGGTTTCAATCTTGAAGCAGTAACATATCCCCAGTAATACAGAGGGCGAACACTTACAGTGACAACTTTTATTTTGTTCTTAAAAGTAACGTTTTTTATCTGTGAGCTTAAATGAAAAAAAAAAAGACATTCGTTGCTTAAAACCTTTGAATTTAAAAGACATGTCAATTTGTGCCATACTTGTTGACATTTCTTTGTTTTTTGCAAACCCTGAGAGATTCATTAACAGAAAGAGTCTGCTCAACTTTCTTAAGATCTTTTTCTATCCTACAGAATAATCAATCTACTGGCAGCAAAAGAATGGCCTCGAACAGGAAAACAATGTTCAATGGTTTTAATTCTGTCGGAGTTTGACAAAACCATCTAATAACTTCCGTTTCGTCATGTCAGTACTTATTTCTGAAAACAGTTCAGTCCACAAAGTTGGCGTGGACTGAACGTGTTTTGGGAAAAGACTCATGTGGACTCAACACGTTTTGGGAAATGACGACAACTTTGTGACTCCTGGCACTGTGGAGAAGACGTACTATGCAAAGTGACCTTCACAGCTTGAAAGAGTGCTTACCAAATTATAGAAATCATACAGATCTCATTTTCTGCAAATGGACTGAACGGGTTTGTTATCTGACTCTTCAATTGTACAACGGTTGGTCGTGTCTAGTGAATTAACAGTATGAGCACTTAGTTGATTCATCAGAGAAATATCTGGGCTCACTTTCCAGTTAGATTAATGATTCATTAGTTTTGTATATTTTTGAACAGGTTACCACATACAGGATAAAGGGATTTTAACACTTGTACCACGTTCAACCTAGGTACTAATTTTAAGACACACACAACAAATGTTTACTTTGTGTGTACTGCTGTCCGGGCTACCATAACAACAAATTGTCTTCATTCGTAACTATAAAATATTGCATGAGATGTCTATGTCGCTATCATACATACACTTATTCGCTGAAAATGTGTGTTATCCTATTCTTCTTTGCTCACTTTTAAGCCATGAGATTATTACATTTCATATGATTATGATGATGTATTATATATGAGACAGAATCTTCAAAATGCACAACAAATATTGTTCAAATGTTGTCAAAATTCTTTAGAATTTATCACGAAACTTATTGATAATTCTTAAAGTTTTTTTAGCACGTATAGTAGAACCTGTATATTTTGTAGTAACTTGAATGCGATAACCTTACTAGTTATTTCATAAACTAACATAAAACATGTTCTTTTTATAGTAAAATTTAGTTGTAGAACAATGATAAGAAGTATTAAATTATGTTATTGTGATTATTTATTCAGTGTCTTAGAATGCTAATAAACACAAATGGGTCCTTTAGAGGAAGACTGATTTAAGTCATCTTTTTGTTGAAAATGAATTTTATACACAAGGTGATATATATATTCTTATAAGTGCTTCTTATTTTGGATAATTAATCTATATCTGGTGCTCTTCTTAATCGAGCAACCCTATAAAATTCCTTCTCCGCAGCAGAGTTAAAGATAGTTTAAAAGTTCATTTCCCAAGAAGTTAATAAAACGGACATAGATCAGTCTTCCTCTGTAGTGCCCAAGTAAGGTAAGTATAACTAGGTATTCCGTGCCACCTGTCAAATACATTTTTGTCGTATTTAGAGTTCATATTTATACTTAATGCATTAAAAGTATTAAAACCCAAATCCTCATATGTATTACTTTATTATTTACTTTTAAAATTACGTGATAGGGGAATAATATGTACTGTTGTACTCCGAAAGTACATCATAATATAATGTTTAAGGAAATCAAGTTTGTTTTAGTTTAAAAAGGGATTTGAATACATAAATTCTTATTTTGACTGTCTCTAAAATATTGCATTGTTCCTTTTACTTCTGCGTTTAAAATAACCAATTAATGGCGACACATTGCACTACAAATATAGATGGCGGAAATAGCATTAAACTGTGAATAGCTTTGACTATTACTTCAATATATATTGTATTTCATTTTAAGATGATGTTCTGCTTAAAATTCACATTACTTTCTAATATAATTATGTAATATTGTAATACATCAATCCTTTCCGCTACCAGTGCAATTTAATACAATAAAAAATGAAATATTTTAAAAAAGAAACAATTAACAGCACAGAAATCGAAACGTTCAAATATACCTTCTCTACACTTAATTTTTGGTCAGTATTAATTCCCGGTGCATCTTGACAGATGCAAAGAGGACTAAGGCATAAAATGTAAAGTATAACGTTACTTACTTACATACGCATGCCATAAAATCTTAGAAAAATGAATATTTATAGCATGGATAAAAAATCCCCATACAATGACAAAGTGGAAGATACAAAATCACTATCTATGTGAGTAATTTTGTAGACTTGTGGACGAATTTAAAATCAGAAAGATCACAGTCGGACCACCGGTGATTAACATGGATAGGAACGAACGTATTCAGTTAAGTTCTCCCATTAGTTTATGGATCATGCTTTGATAAAACTTGCGCAAACACCACAGAAAATTAGTAACAACATTTATTTTTAGCATTCGACGTGTAAGTCAATTTCAAGTGACAAATTACTACTTATTGTGATTCTGTCTCTACCTGTTTTGTTTTGGAATGAAGATTACGCATGTTAAATGATGTTTAGTTAGTAGAGATACACTTATGTTTGATTTCACCGACTTTCGTTAAGAATTTGACAAATATTAGTTAACGCATTTCAAAGCTCTTAAAATTTCTTAACGATTCGTCATTTGTTAACGAAGGTTGTTGAAACCCACCCTTAATCTTTTAACCTTTAGTCCTCTTCTCGATCTGCCTACATGATCCACTCAGTATATTAAGTAAAATATTAACACCAATATTTATTTTGTCGGGAAGATCTAGATAATATGTATGGTTTGTTTTCAGTTATAGGGCCTTCACACATAGACAAATCAAATATATTAAGTTAATCACATTATTGTTTTGTATTCTTTAACTAAGAGCAAACGTATGTACAGCTTTAACGTAGAAAAAGTTCTATCTCTTTTTTTGATGGTGAACAATGTTTCCAATTTAAAAGTAAAATTAAATTTAACATACAATTCACCTCTAAAATCTTCAAAGTGTGTCTCCAAATACATTGTTTTGCTCCTGTATTAATCCAACTGGATAACATACTTAAATATTAATGCAAAATGTAAACTATTTGTGTAATTATTTCTAAATTTAGTTTACAATTTTAATGCTACATATATTATTTAATTGTAGTGCTGTGTGCTGCAAGATTTGATACTGAAAAGAAAACCAAGTGTGAAAACAGTTTTGACGCCAATGAAATATCAAGGTAGAAAAGGTATGAGAAATATTTATTATATAAAATACTAGCTGCTATATTCAAATAGTCTATTTCCTTTCCATTTTCCTAGAACTTTTCTTCTACCACTATTCATTTCCTAAGTTGGATGGAACTACTTATAAAAAAAATAGTAGCTCAATTTATAATTGTATCTCTTATGTATTGTACTCATTTAGTTTCTACTGACTGTCTTGTGATGCTAAACTATTGTGTATATAATTTAGGCTATTAGTTTTAAGCACTTATAATCGAGAAAAATAAAACTAGAAAATTGTTCAAAGTTCTTTTGGTTTTGTTCATTGTATTTCACAGCACTTCGTAAGATCTTTCTTCGTCAGTTTCAACAGCCACACCGAGAGCCAATACTTAAATTACACTTCGATCACTTAATCTTTGCAGATCACACTTGAATCTCTTCTTTTCTGCATTTGCTTGAAATCATTCACTCACCAATCACAATCACCATATCGCATATCCTAACAAACAAGTATCAACAATATAATAATCAACAATATTGTTTCCTTAAATAACATTCACATTTATATGTCAATATACACAAAATCTATTCAGACATGAGTAAGAAATATAACAATATAAATAAAGATCGTTTGATGTGTGTATAAGCTGTAAGAAAAACCTAAACATAAACATTCTTAAGAAAGCAACAGATATATATACAGGGAGGCATTTGAGATTCAATCTTTAGTGTAGACATTATTATTTTTTTTGCATATGAAAATAAAAATAATTCTTCTATAAAATGCAAAGTGAAATGACTCAGAATATCAACTTTTAAAGCAAAAGGAATATTCAATCTGTGAAAAATAGGTTCTATTTCTACGGACTTAATTACTTATAATGGTTTCTAACAACATTTCGAAATTGAAATTTTAAGTGAACTCACAATGTGATATTTGCTTTATGAAATGCTTATTTCATACAAGGTAGTAAATATTTCTAAATGTTGGTAGAAATCATATTTAAACTTGTATTTAAAATATTAATTTTCCATTGAATTTTTAATTTTATTTAATATATAGCAATATAAAAAATATTTTTCATTGAGAATTTAAATTTTGTTCTGATATGAGTTAAGCGCAGTTGCCTTATACTTGCAGCATTTGAATCACTAAACAAGAATTAAACAAGTTTGCACCAAGATATACAGAAAGCCGTAACTTAACATGAATGCAGAGAAGTTATGCTTAAAACACGTTGGTGAATAATAGCTTTCGAAGCCATTTTGTGCCCGTTTAAAACGTAAGACTTTTAAAATTGATTTATTCCAGCAGAATTTTTAAACTTGAACTTTTCTTTGATTAAGAAAACAGTTTCCGTCTCCTATCAAGATAATTTAGACGTTTAGAGTTGGTGAAATGCTTTATTTATATGCCTTTATATTTACGCAATGATCCGAAGCTGTCTTATGTTAGGTAAATCGTAAATTACTTTTATACAGTAGTATAAATATTTTACTATTTTTGTTTTACATTATTTTGTGTTAAATATAAGAGAAAATTAAAAACGGAAATAATGTACAAGTGAGTTTTTGTCCTGAACTTATATCGTAGTAAATGTCCATACAGATGATCTGTTTATACTTTAAATACTAAGTTTATACTAAAACTTTAAATTTCAGTAATACGAAAAGTGGAGAAAACATTTTAAAAACTTAACAATTTATATAATAAAATTTAATTCGAACGATAAAAAGTTAAAAATAAAACATTCGCAGAGGAATTTATACACACACACCTTTGAACTTCCATAAATACAACAAAATTATAGTAGCAATCTGACTAGAAAATCTGAAGAAAAGTAAGAATCACTTATAGAACAATATCGTATCTTAGATAAAACCTACTTCACTACATAGAATGCTAAACATCTTCAGTCAAGGTAATAGTTTCTGGACTTAGTAAATCCATTTGCTGACCACCACTGTCAGTGGCACACACGATTACACCGGATGCTTCCTCACTATCTGTGCGTGTTAAGTCAATCGTTGAAGATACGGGGCTCATAGGAGTAATAATAATTTCTGTCCGTGTTGTTCCCAATAGTGATTTATCTTCATCAATAGTCGTGTCAGTTTCACTGAATCCTTCCCAAGATTCTGGTTGTTCAGATGTTATTTCAACAGTTGTTATTTCTAGAATAGAAATATTATTAAGATATATAAATAACAATATATGACATAATACTATAGAAGATGTATATATCAAATTTAATATAGAAGATTTGGGCACAAAAATGGACAAAATATTGGGAACGTCAGTTCAACCGTAACTCAAGAACAAAAATGTGAAGTCAAACGAGAAGTAATGTTTTTTCTATTATCTGTACTTTTATAAATCTGGTTACAGTTGTTCTCTTCACAAAATAAATTTGTTTTGAGCTAAGTAGAAAATTATCTCACCATTGTTTCTCCAAATTTCTACAAGAAAAGTTTCTAAAGGTAAGCTAGCTAAACCTGTGAACTAGTTTGTGATTTATAAAGGTTATCCAAAACCTAACTGATTAGGGAAGAGATTAAATTAAGAAGACATTCAGAATTCAGTAAATCGACTTCGTTTCACAATCAATCAAATTTATGGAATTCCAAGTCTTGACAAGTGGCTCTAATGTTCGACAAGTTTCTGTCTTCAATAAACTATTTATTACACAAGTTTCATGTTTTATATCATGCTGATCATTCCCAAGATCAAGAATCTTTTCAAATATTTTCCACATCTAAACATGTAATATGTCCTCTTAATAATTGTGCGTGAAACATGTGAATCAGTCATCACATTACGTATACTTTTTTGTTCAATGTAAAATTTATTGAAATTTTGTCAGCAGAATACCTTTGCAACCCTGTAATTAGAATCTACGAATTCCATTAATGTATTTCAAAATTTGTTTATTAATTTAAAATTATTCTCTCAGATTGAAGGTAAGCATTACTTTTGGCGAAAAAAATATAATCAAAACTTTTTTTTTGTATTTTAAACAAATTCATTGTATAGATGTGATAAAACCCCTTACATAACTGGTCTTAACTTATTCGCTTCACACTAAAATTCCGTTATCTGTTGAAGAAAGTTAAAGACATGAATTTTTTAAGTGCCATTTTTGATGATGATGTAACATTTACCTAAAAATTAATTAAGATGAATTGACATGATAAGTTATCACGATTAAGAACAATTTTTCTTTATTCCAAGTTAATTTTCTGGTATAAATAAAATGTCTTTCTCAAATAATTTATTAAGTCCCATAACCGGATATCCATATCTATTCTGTTTATATTAACATGTTTAAATTTAAGATTAGATACTGCGAAGGAGTGTCGAATATGATCCGAAGTAAAAATACATCATTTTCCGTTCTGTAAAAGTTCTGTTAGAAAAGGGAAAAGATGAATGGGGAAGATTAGAGAGTGTAATACATGTTTTCAAGTAAAACGTAACCGTTATCTAGAAGATCGAGGTAATAATGATCCTTGCAGTTTAATTTCAAGAACATTTAAAGCGGAAACAAATGTTCAGATATTTACTCTTACTTTTGCAGTATTTAACTGATAAGAACAAGTTGTTGATGAAGAAAAAGTGGAAAATGCGGTCGTAGAAGCTTCCTCAACTCTCATTAAGTAAACATTTGGATTTTTCCGAAGATATGTTTTCAAATGGAGTATGTTCTGCACAAAGCACACAACCGTCAAATGGGCCATATTCTGCAGAAGGAAACCAGACCAAAATAATATGTTTTAGTAACATAAAAATGTAAAAGTTTCTATCTTGTTCACTATAGTATGTCTTTGTTAACCTATAATATTATTTTGCTAGTATTTGTGTATCTCTAGCTTTAAATTCGTATTTCAGTTATCATGTGGATTAATTCGTTCCTTCAGAACGAAAGGTGCGTTGAAATGATTCGAAGTGGTTTGTTTATCAGTCCACAGATGAAATTAAAATGAAGAATGGTATTCTTTTTGTGCGCAACATAAAATAACTAGTTAATCATCCTTACTACAGAATTAAATAAATTTAGTAAATTTTGAGGGTTGGTTCCTCTCTGTGTAATGTCGTCACTACAGAAAGTCGTTCACTTTTGAGGAATTGTTCCTTTCCGCACTATGTGATTCAATAACTCGTTGGGAACTAGCAGTTGCTAGAAATTCGCGTGAACTAATGTTTGTTTGTGAATATAATCATGAGTAACTAGAAAATATGCACTGCCAGGATGGAAGCAGCAAGCTTCAGTATTCGCTTTAGATAAGAAAATAAAGATGTGCTGGGTCTTGTGGCGAAGTCCTAATATCCAAATACCGTAGGGGAAAGTTTGGTGGAAAAAGGAAACTTTAGTGATGAGTGGCATCTGTTGGTGTTATGTACACCAGCAGAAACCTGAGTGTTTCTTGGATTTTACGTTAATAGTAGGTTCCATTTTTAGAGGTTACCTGTTCGATTGGGACAAAAATTAACAAACAATCTGAGATGCGTCTTTGGAAAATCCATTTTAATTCCTTATGTAGAAAACTGGCATAAGTTGCCATTTCATATTCGTAATTTAATATTTCAAAGTTAATAAAATATAAGCTTTCAATTACCTGAAAAATAAAATGTAGTTATTACTTGTCACAGTGTAAAATAATAATATTTCAACAAAGGTCTTATCTGCAGTAAAGATTTTAATAAACATTGTAAATAAGTCATTTTTCCATATATGTTGGGCATTCGGGTATCAGCACACATCAATAAGTAATGAAAGTGAGCACATAAGTAAGTTAAAATACCTTCCTGAGGTATACACTTTTTATGCTACAAACACGTTGCGTATAATGTTCTACTGGAAAATATGGGCAAAAATCCTAGCAGTTTAAACGAACATAACTGCTATTATTTACTTCATTTCTTCTAATACTTTGTTCTATCTAGTAGGTATGAATCACTATGCTAAATTGAGTTGGGAGTTACCGTGAATGTAAAAGTTTGGCCACCACTGCAGATTCATTCCTTGGGTCATATACACAAACAATAGAGGGGGGGCCAAGCTGACGTTCCAGTAGATCGAGAGTTATGACGTCATTAACATGGCCGCCCGTAGAATTTCGAATATAATTTTTAAACGCTTATAATTTTCCACAGAATAGAGATAAAACCATCGGGTTTGTTCCAAAGTAAAGTAAATTAACTGCAAATTATACACAATTAATACCTGTATATGGTGCCATATTTGAGATATGTTGAAGCAAACTTGAAAAAAGTATTTTTTTGACACTCGTTTTTAATTTTAAATCTGAATAACTCCGTAATTATCAAGAATTCTAAAATTATTGTAGTAACAAAAAATGTAGATCTTATTATGATCTATAAAACGGTACCAACATATTTTCTGTATCATTTCATATGAGGTAGTTATGTGATTTTATATGAGACATGGTGTGGCGGCTTCGTAGCTGTATGTTATACTTGTATCATTAAATAAGAGTTAAAGATGCTCCACCACTGCAGATTTAGTCTTTAGGTCACCTAGTTAATAATATAAGGTGGGAAAAGTGACATTCTAATAGACCGAAACTTATGACGTCATCAATATGGCCGCCGTAAATATTCTAGTAAAATATTTAAAACCGTATAACTTCCCACAGAAAGAAGATAGAATCGCATTCTTTGCACCAAAGTAAAGCA
>JAGDQP010008675.1:23511-50973 GCA_022664845.1 Lepisma saccharinum | reverse complement strand
GCAAACTTACTCCTCCATTGTCGCTGAACTTCAACAATATTCTCAACAGGGATTCCCCCAGGATTTTCAGTTGGGGGGTGTAAAGTCAAAATTGGGAGGATGTAAGTGGAGTTTTGCATGTTTTCTATGAATGTTTGACCGCAAACATTTTAATTTTGGGTGTTGCCTTTGAGAATTTGGGGGATGCGCTCGAAAATTTGGGGGATGGCACCCCTCCCTACAGGGAATGGGTCTGACAGAGTTACTGATTCTCAAATCTGAAATACTCATTTAAAATGCTCTTGCTTTCATCCAACGATAATCCTACCTTGGTCATTTTGTGGCTATCCTACCGGTATTCATTCTTCTGGCGGACTTTGTACAAAAAACAGAAACATTTTCGTTGGAAGTATTTGCTTATATTTAACTTTATTTCTTTTTAGAATATATGAACACAGTTTATCAATTATCATTTGTGAGTGAACATGCGAACAAGGATCTTATGTGTCCAATATTGATTTTTTTGTATGTTTCTTGTAATATAGCTATTACTACAATGTTCATTTTCTAGCATAAGCTCATAATTGTTACAATTATTCGTATAATTGCTTAAAATACTAGCGGAAATTTGATTGGCCATCATCTGATTGGGATGTTTAAAATTCTAAAGAGCGTTTTTTTTTCACTAGTACTCTTCTCCGCGTGAGCACTGACACTAACAATTCCTTGCATTTTCTTCTCTCTTTCTCTCCCCCCTCTCTCTCCCTCTCTCTTCCTCTCTATTGTATTCTCTTCCTAGTCAAGAGTAATAATATAACTTTTAAATATTTTCCTCTTTTCTTTTATTCATAGGAACCTCAAGAAAGTCGACCAGGGCGTTATGGTCGTATTAGCACTTTTATGGTCAGCCGGTTAGGTGGCGTCAACATAACACTAGGCAACTTCTTACTTCGACCAGGATCAGAGAGCTCTCTTCCGCCAATTCCTAAGGTAAGAAACACTTCTGCTTTAAATGACTCACAAGGGTGTCCTTGAACATAACGCTTTAGTGCACTTTCAGTGTTCTTTAAACATTTTGTTTTTGTGCAGAAGAAAATAAGGTAACCGAGAACATTTAAATATATGATGGGAGAAAGTTACGAGTAAATAGTGAAGAAGTTGTTGAAACTTTCTTTCTGTTCAACTTCAGTTTTCTTACATATAATAAATGCTTATAAGTAGAAAGGAAAATGTCTAAACAAATTACAGTTATGAAGTTTTTAAATTTTTTGTTGTTCTTAGGTGCCATTCAGCGATTTATGGATCTTTATTTTGTCGTAAATTTAACTATCAACTGACCTTAAACATTCCCCGGACGTGTGCAGGAAAAAGTAGCCTCTTTCATAACAGCACTTAGTTATCGTATAGTGATAATTGATTTCCGATTTTTTTTTCAAATGGCAACACTGATTGTTTGTATGACCTATGCTATGAAAAAAGTTAGAGCTTTATTTGGAATAGAACACAAGAAAATCTAGTCAACTGACTGATTATTGAGCTTCCCTTAGCGCGTACCCTTTGAAAAGAGAACGTAGATATTGGCACATTGCAGTAAATAAATTTCCGAATTGTCGGATCTTAGTGTTGTATAGTACGTTTCAAAGTGTATGGGCTACAGATCGAAACTCATGTAAATTAATATTCATCACGCGCTATTGCCACGTTATACATTCAGAGGCAAACACACACAAAAAAAAATACACCTCTTCAAATATTTGTTTGGTTACGCCAGTGAATTTCCAATGTCTCGAACCAGGCTATAATATTCTTCCATAAAACAGCATCCATACACTGTGAAAACTTGTACTTTCTTTTACATTTTAAATGAACCTTCTTTAAGACTAAAAGTTTCGATCATTTCGTCTAGCTATGATCACTTCTTTGCACTTTAAATATGCAGTTATTGTAACTTCCTGCACTTTAAAGAAGTTAACAAACTGACTTTTAAGAGTAAGAGTGTATTTATAACCAGTTTTGTTAGCTAGGAACTATGTTTGAAAACGTTGTCCGGTGTGGTAGTTGAACCCAGGTCGTCACATTGATAGCCTAATGACTAGAGTAACTGAAGTAGCGAGTATACAAGAAATTTGTTATATTTCTCCTTAGATATGATGGAGTTTAATGACCAAGTGAGTATTTTATCAGAAAATATTTTGAACAAAATCTGTACAAGAAGAGGACAAAAATGATCATGAAAAAAGAGGTGCACAAGTGTATAAAGTTCCCGTTTAGCAAGACACGGTGAACCCTGGCAATTGTTGTACGTACATTTTATGCACTTGAGATAATATGTGTATAAAAAGTCTACAAGATTTTTTTACAATGTAGTTCTAACCACTTGTATTCTTAATATTCATCCATCCATCAGTCACATATTCTACGAAAGAGTGCTTATTTCGGAAAGAAAAGTGTAAATCCAGCAATGATAAAAGTATGAACTTGCATCTTCCTTATCATTGGCTACAAGCCGCCATGTTCCAACATGTCGTTTTCTATACAAAGTATGCAAACAATTTCAACACTGGAAAGCTCGATTGCCTCTTTTACAATATTTTGTTCAAAGTCCCTGAACTAGGTCAATGCTCAACAATACCAAAATATTGTTTTTTTCTCACTTTAACGTTAACAATGAGTTCCATTTTCTATGTTGTTATGTCTCAACTATGTTGTAATAATTCAGCAATACTGAAAACTTTGAATCAAATGTCGACAATTATACAGATTCTCCATCTCTGCATCTTAAGGGTGGAAATCAAATAATGGGACAAATCCTGCCCCTCTCGTCAGTAATCTTAACAAAACGAAGAAGTGTTAAATTATTCCTACTACGTATTACGTAAGTGCTATGACAGTAAAGAGGAATGGACCTGAGCCAAAGATGCCACATGGACAAAAATAAAATTCATTTTTTTTTATTTGTGAGTTTTAAATGTTAAAAAAATATATATATTTCTTGTTTATTTTTAAATAGTTACTTGCTACTTTGCAATGCAAATTATACTTCATATGTCTCATTTCAGGACACAGAAGGGAAGTTTGTAACTCTAACAGGGAGCTCAGCGTCCACCCCGACGTCCGGTTTTCGATCAGCAAAAAGCGTCGAACATCTTCCAGGTTCTGATAACAACGAACCAGTTTCAACTCCAAAGAACCCTCAATATCCTGTAAGGGATCTCACGCGAGAAGATTTTCTGTAAGTTAATATTTTCTGTTATCGCTTTTATATACGTGTGTAGGGTAATTTCGGGATAAATGGCCAAAGCTTCTATTTCTCGTAGTAGCGAAATATGAATGAAACGCAGGTGTTGAACGATCTATTACTAGGAGCAAGAGCCAGTCGCGTACAAAATTTGATTCACATTTGACTACTTCTGTAAGAAACAGAAGCATTGGCCATCTATCCCGGGTTTACTCTACATGGCATGAATACAAATTGTTAGTTACTAACGAAACGCACAGATTTATTCAAAAAGTAAGCAATCAGCAAATGAATCATGTAGATGAATACAACTATAAGAATGATAAAGAAACGCCACTTGTCAATCAAATACTTGCATCTTTTTAGCAATTCTTCCCCTCCCCCTTTTTAAAGCTATACTTCTGAATATCCTAGAATACCCTTCCAAAAGAACATCCCGTTTAATGAAAAATACGGAAATGAATATTCATTTCTTTGTGGACAACTTTCGTGACCAAGATATATTAAGATCGGCAATCGATTGTTCTAGTATTAGGCCATTAGCAAAACATCCATTTTCTGTACATACAGGGGGGAAGGGGGTCCATTACCGGCGCATACAGAGAAGGAATGTAGGTAGATTTATAGCAACACTAGTTTAGTCACTGTGTTCTCATCGAAGTTCAATGCACTTCTTAAAACAGTTCCCTAACAAATTTATCAGTTGGGGAAAACGATTTGTTTTTCCTAAAAATCAGCTACTCCAAGCGACCAAGACCAAGAGAATATGACGGATTGAGTAGTTTTTGAAGGATCGATCGTGAGCTCATGGCTTCCATATGAGGTGAAAAGTTGGAATGAATGAATAAAAATATGATTAGATGAGGAAACGTAACTGTCGCAGTTCTTTTGTTATCATGAATTGTAGGAAATAAAAGAAAAATAATGTGATTTAGACGTGGCATTTGAAGAGGTGGCACATTTTGAAGAGAAGTGATGGGACGTGTTTCTTCAAGTAATAGCTTTGTGTCTGTCATTCCATCAAGAAAATATCATGAAGTAATCCGAGTATCGTGACTTTGGTCAATAATGATCATTAAAAGAAGGTGTTTTGGAAATAGTTGTACCTGGTAAGGGAAAAGTTTGATTGAATCTTGATTCGTAATAAATATGGGTATCAATTAATTCTTGCAGGCAGTGAAAATTTTCTGTAATATGTTAATGATGATAGGTATTTTGTCTAGAAGCTTAGAAGTGGAGTATAATTGGCTCAAATCTTGACTAATAGTGGTAAGAAAGGTACTGTTGGAAAAACTTGAAAGAGGGTAAAGAGGTCCTTTAGTGTGTTTCCTATATTGGAATCAGGAGAAGATGTAGCAGATGCTGGAGATGTTGTGGTATCTGACTTCCTGATGAAAGTAGTCTTGGTAGGAGTTGTGGCTTTGTGTTTGGTAATGATTGATTGTTGTACTTGGCATCCCCAGTAATTAGCCGGGTGGTCACCTCCGCAGTGGAGGCAGTATACATGTTATTCCCTGGTTTTCTTGTTACATTTGGACGTGAGATGATTTTTTTCACATTTAACACATCTGGGTAGGTTATAACAGAATTGTTGATCATGTCCTAAACGCTGACATTGAAACATTGTAAAACAGGAGGCGCCCTATAGGCTTCGCATCAACAACATAATTGAGTAGGATCTTCAGCTGAAAAATGACCTGAGCGGATTCTTCTTTTCTGAGTGTAACCAAAAACAATGGATAAAGGATCTTGGAGTGGGTAGTTTTGTCTTTTCCATCTAATTGTGAAACGGTAAGAACCGGGTATCCTGAAGCGACGAGATCTGCGTGAATATCCTGAGTGGATGTGTCAAATGGCAGCTTACGAAGTACCACCTTAAGTGGACGAGTTTGCTGATGTGGTGCAGATGCAAAATGGATCTTTTATTGTAAACAATAAGCCTGTAGTTTATCAAAATCCGATTTTGAGTGAGTTTGAAATTTTAAGAAGTCAGCAGTGTGTTTGATAATGGGACGGTCTTGACAGATTAAACGTAGAAATTTGCTAAACTGATAGCGGTTGTTGATAACATATATAAAAAAGGCTGGAGGCTTTGGAGAACCAGGCAGATCATCTGTTTTAGGATTGTCTTGCTGTTGGACATCATCAATGTTGAGTAAATCAAACTTGTTAGTTGTCAGAACAGGTGAGGTGGAAACATCAGGATGATTGATGCGGCTAGTCTTTTTAGGGTAAATAAAACCTTCTATATCCATGGCACTACCAGTCTTATTAGCTACAGGCAAGCCCTGCTGATCAGGAGATTGTAAACGAGGATATTCATTGAGTGAGTTAACATCAGGAAGTGATTGAGTGGCATGTTTTGTTGATGGTCCTAAAAAGGTCTTTTTCGGACTAGGTGCTCCAGTATGCAGAGAAATGGATGATTGAGTGTTCAATTGGCCATATTCAGTGTGAAAAAGATTTATATCGGGTTTTCTACGTATACGCTTCTTGGTTTCAATCAGTACTGGGGAGGCGGTGCGAGTTCGGCTTCCGTTGATTCATAGCTATCGATAACCTATCGCTAAAAATAAATACATCCACAAAATTGGCGATTTTGTGACATCTTGACAAATCTAATGATTATGGTTAGGAAAACAGTAATATAGCGATAAGGTCAACTTGAAGCGAAATAAATTTACTTCCAATTAACTCCTCTATCAAAACCAAGCATAAGATCCTGGTACAAGATGCTTAAGGAGACGGGAAGTGTAGAGCATAAGAAAGGACCAGGGTGGCCACGAACTTCTGAACTGAAGACCTGAACTGAAAAACATCCCAAGTCCACAAGAGTATATTTTTCAGGAGGAACAAAAAACAGTCCAAGGCCTTCGTATGTTATCAGATTCAGCGGAAAATATTTTGTATTAACAAAGGGTTTCTGTGGTAGGATTAGGATGTAATATTTATGCAAGTGGATAGCCCTTGGAACATAGATACTGACGAACAGAAAAAATGCAAATTCGAAAAAATTTGACTTAGAATCTTTTCAATTCAGGTCTTCAATTCTGTTCTTGATGGAAGGGTTTTGTTATAATTCGTTCTAAACATTCGTTGGACTTTTATGTCTATTTTAGGCTCAATAGGCCATTTAACACACTGCTTTCCTCTGTGCATCCCTTTTGGAGTAGCTAAAAGAACACACTTTTCAAAGCGTTGTATAAACTGTTGCTGAAAATTTGGTACACTTTCGAGGGTGGCAGTGGATCAATGGTAGAGCGCTCATCTTTGGTGCTAGAGGTCGTCGGTTTGATCCCTGCTCATGCCATGTGGGCTTTGTGATGGACAAACACTGAGTCCATGAGTTTTCTCGAGGTTCTCCCATTTCTTCCCACTTTCCATCCCACTAATTCATCCCATCATTATCCAACCGGCTTGAGCCAAAGTTGCCTAAACGCCTTAGAAAATTAAATTTAAATTCAAATTTGGTAAACTTTATATTTTGGGTCATTTTACTAACTAATGACTTCGGCCCGTCTTGATTACCTTAACTGTTAAGCTTCTAAAATGGACAAACATCCATGCTGAAGCCGGGATTCGAACTCAGAACCTTGAGACGCTTGACTGATGCCTCAAACCACACGGCTACTGCGGTCGGAGCAGGCTGTTGATACAAACGAAACAAATAAGCTTGGTTTAAACAAAAAAAACTTATAATCTACAGAAAAAATTAAAACTGGAAAATGGGACAATAAGAAACTTTTAACTGCATCATGAACTATTAATGATAGACAGAAGTTGTATAGATCGTTTTAGGACACCCTGCAGTAGTGTAGAGATTTCCCAAGGGAGGGGAATATGGCTTTCAGAATGATTAAATATTAAATTGAATGGTCTTTTGGTAGCTTTGGCTTATGTCAAGAAAGTACCATTCTGGCATTCGCCTCGTGAAACTGAGGGGAAACGTTGAAAACTTCAGTCAGGAAGGTCGGCCGTGGGGACAGAAACATCTCTCTCTCTCTCTCTCGCTCGCTCTTTCTCTCTTTAGCTTTGTTCTCTACCTTAAGATAGCACGAAACTTTTCCATTTTTTATGTCTCAATCATATCCAATATCGCACTTCACGATACTCTCGTAAGGCTATTTCTTCTTTACCACAAGGGATAACTATTCAACAACAGGTTTGAACCTTTTTTTTTTTAAAAAAAAAAAAGTTCTTCGTTCTCTTCTTGAGACTGCCAATAAGAGTTGTTACTTTACTTTTCATTACATTCAGGAAACTGTCTTTTTATTAGTGCCAAATAATGAAACTATGTAAACACCTCTTACGCTTCTTTTCAATTGTATAATTTTGCTCACAACTAGTTCTAAAAATCTGTTTGCCACGTCCTCTTGATTCTGAAGATAGAACATAGAATTTACAATAAAATTATTAATCTATTTCCGAATACTCTTTACCAATTACATTCTTTTACAGAGAATCCTGAAAAGGAATTAATGTATTTACAAGCAAATGTAATTTCTCTTCGTCACTGAACTTTCCATAGGAAAAAGAATAGATTTGCTTATCCCGCATCTTCAGAATGAATTAGAACACTTCATAACGCAGAATTTGAATCAGAAGAATTCACTTTCTTAGATTGACTTTTACTTCCTTTTATTTGTCATATATTGAGTAAATATAGCTGGAAACAATTAGACTATATCGGCGGTATTTTATATTTCGACGTTATACAATTGAATCGTCAGTTGGAAGAAAGAAATAAACGCCAAAAATGCGAATGTCGTGTTTTAGTGTTAAACTTTGTTTGTTTATATAATAGATACAGAAGGTCAGTTCGAAGTGAGAAATTGTTTATACACTACACAATTTATTTCTCCCAACTAAAACACTGTGAATCTATTCATTGAGAAACTTTTGGCGCTAAAAACATTCGTATTTTGGGTGTTTATTTCATTCTTGCAGCTAACGATTCAATTGTTTTCTTCTATTGTTTTACAGCTGATAAAAATAAATGCTTTACAACAGAAACGCATTATTGTGGTCATCACAATTATTGTGTTGCTGAACCACAAAAAAAAAAACTTATTTATTAATTCATGACATGTGTGTAAAGTTACCGCACCACCAACTGAAGTGATAGCGGTGAAATAAATGTTCACAGTTTAGAGTAGGCAATTAAATATTTAAAATATATAATTATGCTCATTTTATGAAAATGAAAGTTTGTTCTGAAACTTCAATGATGTCACAAAAACCCTTCACAAAATAAAAAAATAGAGTCAAAGGGAGGGGATTTGGGAGGACGATTGCCAAACTTATTTATAGCTTTGTGCATTTTTTTATACTCCTGCTTCTGTGGCCAGTACTCGGCTGAGCTAACTAGTAAAGCAATTTAGAACGGCAGAAGGTTCAGTCATTAATTCTATCTTGACTTGTGTGATAAAGAAACCGTGCTTATTTGAGTATCAACATGGTTGTGATAAAACTATCAATTAGCGGTCAGTCTGGCACTTTAGTTTTCTACTGTTTTGCAAGATCGCTGTGTTTTCAATACAAGAGCACAACAGCGTTCAAAGGTAGTTCTGGAAGCCTTATTTTTGCTGTCTGTTCTATGACAAGCAAAATCAACACATAATTACGATTGTGTCAATGTCATTATTATCATCAATCATACAACTAAGTCTGTTATCGAATTGAAGTTTAGCTCTGTGGTAGAGCGTTGGCGTAGCATTCGGAAGGTCGTGAGTTCGATTCCAGTGGCCGACCGATCTTGACTGAGGTTTTTCTAGGGTTTTTCATCAGACGCACTAGGCAAATACTGGGATGGTACCTCCAACATAGGTCCTGGCCGACACTTTCCCGAATTCTTTCCCCTCCCCTATCCCGGCCTGAGCCTTAGATGCTTAAAGTCCATAAATAAAATTGAAATTTGAATTGAAGTAAAATACCATGTTAAATCAGATCAGGACGCAAAACTGAAACTGAAGTTATATACGCGTTTCGGAACCAAATTATATTCAGAGTTGGACCCCGAAACAATGGTTCATTGGTTATGATTAAGGACTTGGGATCAGTACTTGGCAGACACGCAGCTTCGATTCGTGCCGCTGGGATATTAGTGATTGCGTGTTACTTTCGAGATTTTCTCCTCGGTTTCACTCAATCTGGAAATACCAGGATGGAATCCAGATTAAGATCCTAGCAGCTACCTTCTCAACATCTGTCTCGAGAGATTACGCGGCGAGGAAATTGTGATGGACTCAACCCTTAGTTACATGTTCAGTTTAATTCCTTTTTAGCGACCCCTGTACCGCTTGTATCTTTGTGTGTTTGTAACAATAGGCTCACAGGTGATACTCAAGATGAGGAAATGAATGGCGTAATCCATATTGCTGTCGGTCTACCCGGATATGTTACTCTTTGCCTCTCTCCTGGGTTAATAATCACTATCATTAATGAATTATTATGTTCTGTCAATACCAATAGATTTTGACTCAATAAGAGTCATATGTTAAAGGTTTCATGATGTATTCGAGAACAAAAATAGAATGTACAATCAAGAATTCTGAAAATCAACCAGAAATTCCTCTTTTTTCTGTTTTTAAAATGTTTTTAAAACGCTTTAATCTTCTCTACTTTCACAAGAGAATGTTTGACCGCATGCAGCAAGCATGTTATTACAGTATATCACATCAAAAGGTCCCTTTAGTGCATTTTTATTTTGCATTAATAGATGGCAGCACTATAATTGCTTCCATCTCTGAAATCGTTTTAAGATGCCCAATTTTGGCGTCTAACTTCAACCGCATCAACAATGTGTTTACGGTTTAACCATAAGAACAGTGAACTGTTGGGATAACAATGTATATGAACTATACAGAGTTGGGGAATATGTATATTGGCCTTTATCATTAAATAAATACAAATACAATTTAGTTCTACTAATACTATCACTAACTACTCATCAATCCTTGCCCTTTAACATATTTTGTAGTGCTTTGCTATATTTATGTTAAAACCAATCCTACCGCTATTAGAATATAGTTCTTTCTTTTTTTTTTCTTTGGTATTCCATATTGTATAGCTGATTGCAACACTGTCGCTGTTTAGTTTATTGACAAACTGCGGCAATGTTTTGGGGTCTGTATCTAAGCAACCAATCCTTGTCACCTGTGTATGCGTGTTGATAGTACCATCACGCTTCGGGCGACCACTAACACATTCACACATACACATACATTCACACCACAAAAGCACATAATAAAGTGTGTGCATGTGTGATAATGTTAATGATATTTCTAAAAATATACTCACGGCGTGGGTGGAAATATATTAACTTAAAAAGTACAAATGTTGTATTAATAATTAACGAATTAAGAGATAACTTCAATAACATTTTATAGGTATAATTATGTGCCTTTAGGATATATCTGCTATTTTTGCGGGAAGGAATGTGTTATAAGAGGCTTGTACGTACAATCCAGTATTCTAATCGATCAAGGTGTTCATAAATAGGTCTAGATGGAGCTCTAGATAGAGATTTTCATTTAAGGATAGTGTAAATCAATTATGTATAATACTAGATGGCAGCATTTTCATTGATATTCCTTAAATAAACGAGGAGCATTCTGAAAGTAATGCATGTTGGAACATAAGTTCTGTAAGAATAGTAAAAGAAAAATGAAATTAAACACATTTGTAAAGCAACTGTTCTGATACTCGATGAAGTCTCCCTCAGTGATGATGTAATTTTGTCACCGTTCAACCCACTTGTCGAAGACTCTTTGAAAAAAATGATTTTTAGGCACTTCCTCACACAGCTTCTGATCGCATCTTCCACTTCACCGGTATTGTCCACGTGCCGTCCCCGGAGGTTTACTTTCACTGCAGTGAACAAATGGAAATCTGATGGTGCGATATCGGGGCTGTATGGGGGAAGCACCACTGTCCACCCTATTTTGGGAATAGTCTGAGTTGTTGCGAGCGAGATGTAGGCCGTGCACCATCATGGTGTTGTATCTGGATTGTATTATGGTTATTCTGGGGTCTTCGCGAAGTTTCTGGAATGATTTGATGCACATGTTCCTGTTCATGGTTGACCCTTGGTCAAGGAAATCAAGCAATATTACGCCTTTCTTATCCCAGTACACATTTATCATCTCTTTGTGGACAGAGTGCACTTTTATTTTTGTAACCGGGGGTAGCCGGCGTCGGTCTCTGATTCGTACACGTATACCCATATCTCATCACCGGGGCAAAAAATGCCAGAAACGGAATTCTTGTGTACTTCTAATTGTTTCGATAGATCCATGCATACATGTCTCCTCTGTTACAACTCAGTTGTTAATTAATGAGGAATCCATTTTGCACACACCTTTCGGTATCACAATTCATTGGTCATCGTCTGGACAGTGGTCAGCATTGCTACCACATGACAGTTCCGATGACATCTCTACGATAATGAGACAACAATCCGACCTAATCATGTCATTCACTTTTTTTTCTGTTACAGCTGTCACTGGTCTTCCACTTCGAGGTTTATCTTCAATACTAGCTTCTCTCCCCTTAAACGTGTTGATCCACCTCCGGACATTACTCATGTCAATTGTCTCCTCACCATAAACCCTTTTCAGCTTTTCATGGATGTTGGCGGCAGTACATCCCTCTGCTATCAGGAACTCGATGACAGCCATGGTTCACCAAAAACTCAAATAACGAACATTGGTGAAAATATGCACGAACAGTCTCAGTATACACTGCTCAATAGGAATTAAATTTGGATTAATACTCTTCGATATAATGATCAACAGGCATTCCTTTGGTATGCCCTCGTATGCATTTGGTGAATGCATGATAAGTGAAGTTGTACTTTAGCAACTCCTCCTGGCAAGCCGCTACTGATCTGGTGTAAATAAATACGATTTCTCTTAATATTGTTTTAAGTATATATTCGACCGCAGTGCACAAAATTCCTGCTGTTCAAATTTCCAAATAACATACAATAATTTGGGGAGAAAATTCAAAGAATTTTCCTATAATTTAATGAAAATTTGTAATATTACAATTGTATCATAACAGAATTCCATCGAAACCTCACCAATTTCCGGAAAATGGTTTAAATCTAAAAAGAATATCCATTTATTAGCAAATTCAGCTCGGACAAGCTTGTAATTATCGTCATCAAATTTTCTTCTAGTTAACCAACTTTACACTAAATAATTTCCATCAAAATTACTTTATTCAGTAGGAGCAGTTTTAAGATAATAATGCACTAGGCTGTAAAAATAAATAAATAATTGAACTGAAACCAAGTCCAAGAAAACCGTTATTTTTAAATCCTGTTTCCAGCTTTCTGTTTAAACCCTGGTTTCCCAAATGCTTTCAAAATCCGCTCAAAATGTAGTGCAAAAGTTTCATTTTCACTAAACAGATCCAGAATTAAAACATGCCTATGTTTTTATCTTTTCTTGAGACTGCTTCAACCGAAAGTAATATTTGCAAACATAATAAAGTAAAGGACTGCTCGTTGTTTGTGCTGATCTGTCTTCCTCAATTACTAATTTTTAAATACTATTTTTATGACTATGAATCAGTCCATCATACAGTGTGTTTAAAAAATGATCGTCATAAATGCCAAGATGAATTCCTGACACCAAAACAACGAAACAATTCCCTTAAGAAAGGGAAGGTTCCTTTTCTTTGTAGCTTAGAGGGAATTCTATGCTTTTCTATTGCACAATGTTAATTCCTTGACAACGAAATCAGAACGTCAGTTTTCCCCCATTAAGCAGCACTTCCTTAATCACTGAAAGTTTACTGAAATAGATGTATTGAGTACATCTATCTTTGATTGTGATATGCTAAGCCGACAAATGTTGCGTCATTATTATCGAATTATTACGTCATATATAAAGATTTCGCTGCAGTTAGGTGCCTGGAGCTGCGACACTAAGCATTCTTCGATTTGTTTTTTTTTTTTAACCGTTGTTCTTGACAAATCTAAAGGATGACGTCCAACGGTAAGTACTCTTTCATGGAAAGTAATGACCAAAATAGCGTGGTTCGCTCGGTAACGTCTCGGACTTTGGACCAGCAATGGGGAGACACGCCAATTTAAGTCCCGCTGCCGACCATCCTGATTGATTCTTTCAAAATTTTCCTTAGTTTCACCAGGCGAATCGCTACGGGACGTCATTCCTCAGTTATGTAGGATTTAGGCCGAAAAGTATCCACTTTAGCACATAAAATAAAATAAGAATGTAGTGGAGTAAGAACATTATTTAAGCTACCATCCCAACATTCGCACGGTTATGCTGAGGAAAACTCGTAGAAAATAGCAGGACTCGAACACACACATTATAAATACTGCATGAAAAGACAAGTAAACGGAAAAAAGAAACGCAAAAAAAAAACCAGGAAAAAACTTGTTTAAAAAACAATACTCAATCTACGTACTGTATATGATGGAATCAGGTCGTTCTCACATCATTTAGTGGGACGAACGCAGCGTTTCTATTATTTATGTAATCCCCTCGCTGGGGCAGATCAATAGCTGTCAAACAGAAAACACGATATTCACATCGAATGTTTATTTTTGCTCTTTCAGAAAGTCACTTACGATCCCTGCGCTCTTCTCGTCTCCCCATTTTTCCTCTCTATTCTTATTCCGAGCGACACGAAATAATAATAATAAAAAAAACAAATATGCAGGAAATGTAATAATCAAGCAATAGCTTTGCTGGCAACGATTTCAAGTTTATTTGTACTACAACAAATGCAAAGGAAGAAAATTAAGTACTAAGGTATAGTCACGTGTTGACCTCTCGTTTCCGTAATCATCTTTATTTTTCTATTTTAATATAGTGGCGTGTGCATATACAGTACTTACGTACCTTTCACATCAGGTCTTCATTCGATACTAGCTTATCTGCATACTTTGATAACTGTTTCATTTTATTGGTTAGAAGCCAGTGGCGGTTTTACAGGTATAGCTGGTGAAGCACGACTTCACATGTTCTTTCATTACGCATGGACCTATTATAGAGGTCGGATTCTGCGACTGCTGCACCTAGGCGATCAGATGGACAATTGTCGTTGTCGGTTGCGGATGAGCCCAGAACTAGCCTTTAATCGTCCTACACATGTTCGATGGGCTAAAGATCTGGCAACCTTGTATGCCAGGGTAGCACGTTCACATGTCGAAGAGAATATTGGGTTTCATCTAGCGTATGATGACGGGCGTTATCGTGTTGAAAGAGGCCTCCTTCGATGCCATTCATGAATGATAGCGTACTCGAATTGCACTACAGACACCTCTCGATCTGCCATGGTCATCCTGTTAATTAATGTGCCGACATTTTTGGCACCACTGGCCCGCGAACGCAATGTTCTTCTAGTAGAATGTCCTCCTGCGATCATTGCTGATAACAACTATGCTAACCCATTACGCACATTGTTGTCGCCATTAAGACATTCGGAATATTCATAGCACATAATACGATAGTTTGTCACAGTGACATGAAGCATACGAACAGTTCCACACGTGTCTACTAGAGTAGTTCACTTCCAATATTACGTTTTTTACTTTTAAGTGCAGTTTTTAAAAGCGAGTGTGCATGAAAATTCCTTTTCACATTAATATTATTTTCATATTTGTTCTGGTTTATGCAAAAAAACTGTAGTTTTCTCTGATATTTGAATACGTTTCTTCCGGGGAGAAGTCACCAAATACGTTTTGAACCTAATTCCCCAATGAACGATTTCCAGTGGCTTAGTTGGTACGGCATTGGCTTAGCATTTGGAAGGTTCTGGAAACAATTCCAGTGACCGCCCATCCTAATTGAGGTTTTTCCAGTTTTCCCCCCTCAGTCATATCTGGATGGTAATTTCTGAACAGGCCTTGACCGACTCCTTTCCAACATTCCCTGAGTCAAAGTTGTCTAACGGCAATACGTCAATGCAATTCCAATGAATTTACTTTCTTTGGCGGGAAGATAGGATACTTTCATTTTACGATTTTTAATTGCGAATATACCCAAAGAAAAATAGTTTTTATCCAATAATTAAAAAGAAACACTTCTGACATTTAAAAATTTCTGTGCATTTCATTGCCCCAAAATTATTTGTGATTACAATATTAATAGTTATAATTAATACAATACTAATTCAAAGGACCTTGGTAACAGAATGATTCATCCTCTTGACTGATAATTGAAAGACGGGTCTCAAAATCTCCGTACAGAAAAATAGGCTTTCATCAAGTATAATAGCATCCAAAATTATGAAGTAAAGCTAACGAAAGAGTCAATGACCAAGCAGGCGCCATGGAAATAAATAACTAAAGGATATACTGCTAACGGACCGAAATTGACGCCAGCACATGCGCACACACCTAGAGTACCTGGCAGTTGTGATCGATGAAAATAAATATTCAAATCACCCTCGCTTTCTTCCTAAGCGCTAGGCTTAAACACGCGCAGGCAATAAGAGACGCAAGTTCATCCCAATCATCCAGGCAAGATTAATCGAAAACTGGAGTCAAGTTGAGCCAACTTAATTGTCTTGCACCAGTCAATCCGTTACATATTTACAAACATGAGCAGGCGCAATTCCAGGCACAAACTGTAGGGGAAGGGGCAAGGAAACACCGGTTATTACACATATAGAAGTAGATTTTTAGTGAGCCAGAAATCTTCAAGCTTGGAGCTCCCCTGGTAAGAGCTTATGCTTGGCTTCTCCCTGTTTAAGAGTACGTGAACAGAAATTAACTAAGGCAGAAAGCAGTTGACGATACGCCTAATTTTATCTCAATAATAATTCTCACTCTTTCTCCTTTCAGACAAGAGGTTCGTAAAGCAGTTCAAACGGAAAGCTACGGCGAATTACAAAGGTTTTACATGCGAACGTTTGACTCTTTCCAAGAAATGTGTTCGCTTTTCAAGGTAAGTTGTTGTTGTCTATACATCGATTGTATTCTGTTCGATGATAATCTAATCTGTGAAAACACAATGTCCTAGTTTGGTTAAGACGCATTAAAACATTACAGAAACGACAATTTCACAATTAGCTCATCACATGCTTTAACTGCACCGAAACAGTCAAATTATATTTGGAATGATAACTGAAAAGATTTTGTAGAATAAAAAATGTTATAGCGTATAGACTGTTATTTATTTATTTATTTTATTTTATTATTATTTTTGTCTATTTGTCTGACTGTCTGTCTGTATAGATATATGTCCAAGTTAGAAATCCACACAATTGGACCAAAACACCCAAATTGCCTCAGCTTTTCTGGGTCTGATCCCAAAATTTTGACCCGGGAGGCAGGTACTGTGTATAAGTTTGACTCTGATGGTATTATTGACTTCATCTACCCTCATTTCTATATTTCCTTATATGGCTCAGAATCCATTGTTCTAGATTGCATATGAAGAAGAATATGACAGTCAGCATAACATTTTTAATATTTATGATCGAAATAACATTTCAATGATAAAAATGTATCCACAAGACTTTCCAGTGTCCCTCTGGACGAATTTTATAACTTTGTGGCAATTTAGAGACTCACAAATTTGTTCAGAATTAGTTGGAGCAGCTGCAATTCTCATTTTTAAACATAATGATTACAGAAATTTTAAAAGAACCTAAAATTTCCAAATTTTATATGTGACATCTGTAGTCGTTTCCTTGTGAGACGGTCCGAAGTGATTCGTTACGTGTACTAACACTGATTATAAAGAATGAAGAGCAAGCTGCTTCACTTATTAAGTCTGACTGTAAGGGTGCGTAGTCACTTGGGATTGAGGAGAAAGAGACGATTTCAATGGTATAAATGAATTAAGTATTTCATTGTTATTCTAAGTTTATTGCCAAATAAAATGCGATTAATGGGGAAATTAATGCAAATTTCATTTTTGTTTTAAATTTTCTTCCAGGCCAGTCGAGACTACGATGGTGCAAAATACGAAGAACCTGGACTCAAGATAGAATTCCTCTATGCGGTACACGATGCGCTACGAGGAATGGTAAACCAACTATTTCAATTTGAAATGTACCGGTAAACGAATTTAGTAAATAACCTAACGTTTTGACAACAGTTCTTTGAAAATATATTAATACAGTATTTGAAGTGTCCAGAATATAAGTCCTTTTAAGTTTTTGATAACAATATAAAACAATGCCAACATAATGAGAGTAGTATTCCCTACTGCATCCTTACCCTTCTGCCATCGATCCGCTCAAGGTTGGATGCCACAATGAAATAATAACCTTGTGGCTCACACCAAGAACTCTTCTAGAACACGACAATGTCCTTGGTGTTAACAATCCTTTTCTCTGTCAGAAATTGCTTCAAATCGCGGTAAAGGTTGAAGATGAGGCAAACGGGTATGAGATATGAGAAGCAGATTCATGCTCCTATGCATAAAGTATCTGTGCAGTATTTTAGTGAAGCATGGCGACAGGGTGAGGTGAGCTGTATTCTGTGAGGAGATGAAACCATCGCTTGACCAAAACTGCTTATGACGAATTCGTTATTCTCCAGCAGTTCAGCATAGTTGAGGTACGCACTGTTGGAAGACGTGATGAATAATATTCTAGTTGCAGTTTACCACACAAAAAACAAGACCGTTCTTGGGTTTATGATTGGCTTTGTGCAAACGATGTAGAACCTCACCATCGTCTAAACAGTGCGATGATCATATATCTATATCTCTCATTATCAGTGATATCTACTATATTTCTCCTCTGGACAAGTTCTGTACGGTCACCATAGTAACAGAACGGAGAGTCCGTTGCAGTGTCCGATTTGTACAATTTCCAGAGAGGGGATAAATTGTTCACAGAACGTTAGAAAACTATATTTTATACAGGTTCGTATCCCAGGCTTGGGTGATATTTCGGAAAACAGAGCCAGGGAAGATTTACGCAGAGAGGGGAAATCCCAATTATCCACCGCTTCAAATCGAACACTGGTCCGTTGTTCAGGTTCATGCGACTCGTCCATTCAGCCATGTAATATTTATATTCCGCTGCTTGTAATCGGACATTTTGATAGCGTCCACCAAATACATTTTCATCACGAAACGAAATTTCGCGGCTGCAGTTTAAATACTCCCCGGGTCGTTCAAAGCAGTAAAAATTAGGTTTGGTTGAATTAAGTTAGCGTAGTTTATATTTGTTAGTTTAAGTCATCTTTAATTCGGCCTAACGTGTTTAGTCCTTCGAAATCAGATCCTAAAGCATGTACTGAATACGGTGATTTCGTGTCCGGGGGCATCCAATTTCACTCAGTGTTACAGGAAACAAGAATTAAGGCGCATGAGCGAATAAAACTCTATGCTCTATCTTTTAATACGTAAAATAGACTTTTGTTCGCGCATACGCTTCAATTATTACGCAGTTTTTTTAAATAGAGAATAGTTTAGATCTTTTAAAACTATCGGCCTTATTTGAAGTGAAAGTTTTGATGCTAATATTTAGCATTAATATTAGCTAACCATAAATACTTTGATGGTTATATTTTTTCTAAAGTTACTTATGAAATTTTCAAGTGTTATTCAAATGTTTAAAATTTTATACTGCATATCAGTAAACCTGATTTTGAATATGTTATTTAGTTGTTCAATCCTGGGTTGGTTCTTTGTTAGATGTTTATTTATTTTTTTATTTCTTTTACGTAGCCATCTCTAATTCACAAGACTGTTTTGAAGTCAATTATCAACGCTCTACTGGAAGAAAATCGGATGTAAGTACTACATGTTTATTGCTAATTCATTATTTCGACCACAAAATAACAACACAATTGAGCTTAGAGTGGATTGAAATTGTTTTCAGTGGATGCAAAAAAAATGCTTTATTTTCACATTAAACATAGTGATCTCATTTTTAAAAAACTGTAGGACCTTATTCTTAGGATGTCATCTACCATCAGTTCAACCACCTGTGGTTCAACTTGCGCAGTGACCTTAAACACAAGACTTATCTTGGCACAACTTTAGCGAATAGAAAAAGTTCAACGTCTTGGAGAACTGCTAAGTACATTTACCTTCCCCAGTCAAAGACGAAAGGGTAAGCGAACTCTCCATAATGATGTGTTTTGTGAAAAACTAATAAGAATAATAAAAACACACACCCAAACCTTTTCCCTCCCAGTGCGGCCAGTCTTTGCGTCTGTCAAAAGACGCTGCTTCTAATATTCATTATGCTAAGAGCAGTGAAAGCTCCATGGTTTGTTTTCATGCTTACCCGGAAGTGAGATTATCGAACAACAGTAATTTCTTTCCTATAAGAAAAAGGAAGATCGAAACATATGGAAGCAGGTGTTCAAATCCACACAACTTAACCTTGTAAATATTACAGTAATTCTCCGCGTTCAGTTGTTTCTCTCTTTTCCTTATTTTTTCCCCTTCCTATTGCTCTTTCCCTTTCAAACAATAAAGCAAGTGATAAATGAACGCCTAGCTCTCGTTTCCTCCCTCCCTCTTATGTTTATTTAACCGTTCATAGCATTTTTTCCTGTTTAATCAAAGTTGCATGATGTGATAATGATTCAATTTCTTCTTCACTTCTAATTATACTTTCTCACTAACAGAACAATGACTCTTGTGACTTTTCACTATCGGTTACTTTTTCTTCTTTTGAACTTATGCTTTACAGCTGTCTTTAATAAGGTACGTGACCTATGCCAACCTTCTGGATACGAAATATTTCATGAGTTTATAAAATATTAGTGTTTTGTTCCTACTGAAGATATTTTGCAATTTCTATTGAACATGGTGGTCATGTAATATACAGGGTGCTTTCAAAAGTGATTGTCGAAAATTGAGAGATGAATTCCATAAACTAAAATGAAATAAATATAATTGGGAGCTTACTAGATATAGTTTGTTATATATTTATTTTTAATGACAGAGTTTGGGCACTTTCAGTCATCCATTTATTGCATTACAAGTGGTCACCTTTTCAGTAATTTCAAAATGGTTCTTTATATGCTCAGATTATTAATCAATCCTTATATTTTACCACGGTTTTATTAACTCGCTTTCTTGTCTGTCTGTTCGGTACAAATTTTGCAATCGATTTTAAACAACTTTCCCGATGAGCTAGAGACTTGAAACTTTAAACATAGCTCAGAACTTGATGACAATGCAATATTAACTTATGATATTTTGAAAAAGTGGCCGTCTTGGATCCAAAATGGCCGCCAAACCCATTGTTGTATAGAATACACAGCCTAAACCGCTGGGGCTAGCGAAGTGAAATTTAATACGAAGGTACATTGTCACTAGTAGGTTACGAAAATGTTACCAAATTTCTCCAAAGACGCCATCTTGGATCCAGCATGGCGGACACAAAAATTCATTTTCCACACCGTTTGAGCTAAAGATACGAAATGATACATAAAGGTGTATCATAACAAGTAGTTTAGAAAAATATTTCATTTTTAAAAACTCCCCATCTTGGATTCAAAATGGCCGCCCAAATGTTTCCACACCATTCGAGCCAGAGAAATGAAATTTTAAATGAAGGTGTACCATCATGAGTAAGTCACGACAATATGATAAAATTTAAAAAAAAGTCGCCATCTTTAATCCAAAATGGCCGCCAAATTCATTTTCCAAACCACTAAATCTAGAGAAACGAAATTCAGGATCAAGTTGTCTGGAAAAGAATTGGTTACAAAAAATGGGGAAAATCTCTCATATAGGGGCGCAGCCCCCCCGGTTCGGAGGCATATTTGTACCATGGAAGAGCAGTCCACCAGAAAGGCTGATTACGATATATATAACATCCCGATCGGCTAGAGACTTGAAACTTTAAGCATAACCCACAACTGGCTGCTTTGCTACATATCTCTGTCATAATCTCATCAAGATGTTTAAAATAGATTGCAAAATTTCACACATACAAGACTAAAAAGCAGAAAATAATTATTTAAATAAATACATTTTTAATATACCAAGTTTTTAAAATGGACTAAAAAGCATAAAATATTTACTCCTAGCCCCATACAGATTTATATACTTGTAAGATTTAGAACGAAAAACGTGGGGTGCATGCAATAGATAATAGTAAGGAGTGTAGAGAGTAGCTGTCGTTGAGAAAACTCACACAACAAATCATATAATTTGCAATGCAATAAAATTGTTAGTGCCTTAAGTGAACTATTTATGCATCAATTACCTAATGCATACGCCCCACGTTTCTCGTTCTAAATCTTACAAGTATATAAATCTGTATGGGGATAGGAGAAATTATTTTATACTTTTTAGTCCGTTTTAAGAACGTGGTATATTATTTTTTCTTATTTATTTAAATTTATAATTGTGCTAATTTCTCTTCATAATTTGCCACGTAAGTTTTATCTCATATTAATTATTAAACATTCAGAAATCGTACCCTCCTATCCAAATTTCCTGTAGTGGACATACCAAGAGCCAGTAATGGGAGCTACTTTACTTCCAATTCATTTAAGAAAAAAATAATTAGATAAATTTCAAGAGAATAAACATGAAAATAGTCTGTTCCCTGAGAAAATAGCTCTTGTTCGTTAGTGAAAAAAGAAAGGTTATATTATAAAGCAATCAGAATGGTACAGACAATTGCTAAATACACTTCCGACGCTTTGCCTAGGTTTGGAAATTGCACTGAATCTCTTTTGTCAAAAACATGGCTGATAGAGAACAAGATGATTTTCCCCTAGCTTTCACATCAGATTTTTTTTATTCTGGTCATTTAGAAATACTTTCAGCCTAGAATTTGAAAAGCATGTTGGTATATTATTTCAATTTTTACCAGAAATAGTTACGGAGTGCCTAGTACTTATCTAGAGAAAAATCAAAATGTTGACTTTTCTTCAATTTATCCTGCATCTTTATGCAGCCAACAATGCATTTATGTAATTTGGGTTCCGAACAAAAAGGGGTTTACTGTTTCCTTTAACTATGTAATAAAAACCGCCTGTCAGGATAGAACAAGTAATACTGCAATCTTAATGGCTTACTGTATTACAGTTGTACGAAACTTTGCATAGAGTAACTTGATTCCGCCCAAGGGAAGACTCCTGAAGGGATAATAAAAGTAAAATGAAATACATACAGTAGTGTTTATAAAGTCCCGTTGCATTTTAATACACAAAATCTGAGGACAAAACCTGTTCTCAGCTATTAAATGTACACATTGAAATGTAGTTTAATAGCTTCAGATGTGACCACCCTCAATTTCAAAATGAACTCTGCATTTCTGTGTTGCACTCACAACCATTGTACCGGATATTTAGAGTAATTATGTCTACAGCATAAATTATAATAAAGAGTAATTATGTACTCTTAAAAATTTGTAAAATTATTTGGGTGAAGTCCATAGTTATTGTGAGCGCTCCACCTGCCTGCAAATATGTCATTCGGTTAAGCATGAGCGAGAACGTCAATATGGGACAGTGCTCTATCGTGTTGAAACACACCAGCGTTAGTGATGCCATCTTGCGCTGACAATGGAAATTTGGCTACAAAACATCAAGTTAACTTGCTTCACTGTCTGTGATTTCTGCAAACATGCTCCGTACATTTTGTTCAATGTCATTAAATTTCACAGAATCTCCTTTCAATCTTGACTATTGCATTTGGTTGTACCTGAATATGACAGTTACGTTTGTTGCCCTGTCACAGGTGTGCATTGTACCTTCATCGCTGAATGTATTGCACTAAACATTCACAACTATCAGTTGCTAGAGATCGCAACACATCGTTTTGAGGGAATTAGTCTTCCAGCGTATGAGGGAACTAAAGATGGTAGATCTGTGTTTTCAATTTATATTGTAAAATAATCCACACTGGGTTACACTATGGCTAACTGTCTATTAAAAGGGCGAGTTAAAACAATTGAACTACGTCGAATTACATTTGCAATGCGCCGTATGTTCTTTTGTAATATAGTAGATTTGCATTGACGTTCTCCGTGCTGAATACTTCCAGCTCCCTCAAATGTATCTACCAGCAGCAAAATATTCATCCTTTTGACCATATTTCCAGAATCAACGAGTAAAGATGTCTCTAATTTGCTAGCATGTTAATCCTGTTAATCATGTGGAAATAATGGCCATTCCATTCTCTGTTGTCTCAAATTTCCTGCAACAAAAAAGACGCGTGATTCACGAAAATGATCGGGACTTTATAAATACTAATATCTAGTGTTGTTAATGTCTTTCCACTGAAAGTGGTAAGAAACTGAACTGAGATTTTTTAATTAATCTGGACATTTAACGAATAAAATTTTAGATTTATCCAGGCTGTCTATGTGTCATATTATGGTAATTTGGTGAATACTGTTCTTTATAAACTCATAACACTAATTTTGTTTGTTTTATAGCTTGTACGACAAAGATAACGTAAGAGCGTTATTCATTCTTGTGCAAAACCCAGTGTTTGCTGCGCAGTCATCCTACACAATTTTCGCTCATCTTCTGCGGCAAATCGTAACACTAACCAATCAGGATCATCAGCTCATGGTGCAGTGGTTTAAGATGTAAGTATTAAAAATGTAATAAAAAAAATTTTAAGTTATACATTGGTCCGTTTTATTAATTAATTACTTCGGCTCGTTACGATTCTATTAGCTGTTAAGTTTCTAAAATCCATAAACATCCATGGTTCAGTCGGTATTCGAACCTAGAATCTTGGAGACGCTGGCCTGACTTCTCATAGCCCACAGCTACCGCAGTCGGCAAAGTATAATTTGAGTTGCCTACCCTCATTTCATTTCATTGCTGTTAATAAATTTCTTACAGTGTATAGAATCCAAACACAAAACAAAACTTTAATAAGATTTTTAATGTGTAAGTTGACTTTTTTTATTAAAGGATTTACTCTGTACCGCAGTCTTTCTTCTTTTAGGAAAATATACTGCGTGGAGAAATCTATTATCTTTTGTAAGAATAAAAAGGGTGCAAGATAGAACCGGTACAAATTCGTATGCAAAGAACAAGGAATAATGTTGCTTCTTGTTCCGGCAAAATCATAAAGATTCAAATTTTAGTGACAATGTATTCTGGTTACACTTGTCTTTTATTTCCAGGTTGTGCCGAAATAAAGGGATTAATTGCACTCTCCCTTCTTCTATTGTACCGGACCGATAGAACCGTGAGTAATGCCCATTAAAGGTCACAGCAACAGGTAGCCTTCACAACATATGAAGTGTAGCTACAGGTCTCATAGGACGTATTACGCTATTCTGTGCAAGAGGCAACAGCGTGATTTAAGGGGAATTTTGTTACATAACTTCAAATTGGGACATATCATAAGGTGGCAGAAACATATCTTAATGGGGTGAGGCATTTGTTGTAAGATCACATGCGATGTTTTCGAAGAAGGAACTGCTTCTCAGAAGTGGTCGTTGTAAAATTCTCACAAAAAAATGTACAAATTGCTACATTTCAGTTTTAAACAAAGAAAATGTAAGTCTTTACCACAAAAACATAAACAAAGCACGTACTGCTCACACTCAGAATTGAACTTGAATTTTGTAATTTAAAAATTTCAACTTCAGTATCGGGGGCAACTTTATTGAGTGTTTGAATTTCCAAATATGAGAGTTAACGAGAAAAATATAAGTTTTCAAAACTAAGTCATTTTTACCTGCCGCCATATTGCATTTCGGAATTCAAAATATCTGACATCAGAAGAGCATACCCCGGAACCTCCAGATTCCACGAAAATTGAATGAATTTTCAAAATTATCCCCCCCCCCACACACACACACACATACACACACTTCTTTTTTTCGTTGCTATACTTTGGGCTTTCAGAATTCAAAAAATGTCTCCAGAATCGAATGCAACGCCCTTTGAAACTTCCAATTTTTAAGTTTTATTAATTCATTTGTTTCAGTATGAAGCAGTTTTCTGCTGCCGCTATGTTGGATTTCGGGATTTCACTTGAGATCAGTGACTATTTGAACCACCCGATATGAAATTGCACGAAAATCAAATCTGTAGCAAGATGCAGAATGTTTATCATTTGGATATCAGTAAATCATCTTGACTACATTATGCATGATTTTACGCATTTAAGAGATTTTGAAAAGCCCTCCAAGAAATTTGCTGCATCTTTTGGGTTTGAAAAGTATATTCAACCCCTTTTTTTACTATACTGAAACTAAATTCTCTATCTCTTTATTGCATACTTGTTCTATTATTATGTTGCATATAAAGAAGCTAACACTTTATTCATACAATATAAAAATGAATTTTTCCATCTTCTTTTGCCAGTTTGGAGGTTGAGAAGCTCCGAATGATTGTACGTCACATTATCCAGTTCATCACCATTCGCCAATTTCCACCAGCTGACAAGTCTCTCCCGCCTCTTAGCAAAAGCCGATGGTGGATCCCAACAGGGACAAAAGTGCTTGCACTCATCAGTAAGTACTCACTTAATCATTTTTCAGAGTATTGTGCAACTAACTGTAAATTACGTTACTATGTATGCATGTAAAATTATTATGTTTTGAAGTTTTAAATGTTGGTTAAAGTCCCATGGAATGGAACACATAGGACTATTATATTTAGTAAGTTTCTCTTTTTGTGTTTAGGAATAATGAACGAGAAAATAATTCTTTAAAATACGTGTCTTATTTGTTTATTTACAGATGCTGCCAATAACTCGAGCAACCCACCTCTCCTGGATTATACGGAATTTTACAACAGTGCATTGGACCACATGGATCTTATGCAAGAATATTTGAATTGGCAAAATCCACAGCGTCCTGGTCAATTCTCTTATTGTCAATATCCATTCATTCTCAGTATTGTTGCGAAAAGAATCATCCTGACAAAGGTATTATTATTGTTATTACTATTATTATTCCTTAGTAGCAAATAGGTTCATTTAAACGTTCAGAAAACAGGTAAACGTGCGCCTTTTCGACATTTCGCACAATACTTTGTTTAATTAAATGTCTAAAAAGTGGATATTCACAGGTCTTTTCAATGTTAAAATACCCTCGTGGTAGTTGAAATGGTTATTGTAATTGAAGTGCTATAAATAGCTAATTCCAAACACAAGACTAATGCAATAATTTATGTATTTTTAAGATGCAATTTAGAGAAACAGTATAAATATTGAGCATGTGGTTACCATATTCTAAAATCTGAAAATGCTGATACCGTTCCAGATGGCCCCTTAAGTGTAAATCTGGTTCCAAACAAGCATATAAAGCTATGCGCAAGAAACCCGGTGAAAATAAAATTAAGTGTTAACATCTCAAGTTCTATTGATTCATGTTGCTTATCATAGTGGGAAACTACAATCAAATCTTATGAAGCCTACATCAGCCTATATTATTCCCAATTAATAAGGGTAATAGAAACAGAATTTCGGGAGTAATAGTTCTTTCATCCACCATTATGTCACTTGGTCCAGTTCTGTATAACATCTATCTGGTGTGACTGAGAAAAAATCCTGGAAAAACCTCCATCATAATGGGTGGTAACTTGTATCGTTTCCAAGACCTTCTGTTTGTGAAGCCAACGATCGGACAACTGATCTACGGCCGCAGTGTTTGTCACTTTTTTTCTTCTTTAAAACGTTAATTTACATTCGAATTTTTAAATCTGTTATTATACTTACAAAGATCTTCGTGAAAAACAGTTTCGTTTTAGTTTCTGTTTTCAGCAAACTGTATTAAAATGTTAGGACTTTGGCATCGATCAATCAAAAAAGAAATACAAAAGTTTTGATGCCTATTTATTACACTTCAAAGTAAAGATCTTCGAATAATTGGTACAGAGTATCATGCATCTTTCATTGACCATTTTTCCCCTTAAACAATTGTTCAGAAATCCCCCAACTCGTAAGATTTATTGTTGATTGGCTACTCTACAAACATGTGCTGGAACTAATAGTTGTAGGCGTTCTAATAATGCCTGTTAGCTCTTGGTGTGCTCAACCTGAGTTTTCACAAATATTTTGTAATTCTCCCACAAATCCTCATTTACTATACCTCGAAAGTAAATTTTTAAACTAAAAAATTGATTGAGACTAACATTCAGACTCGGTAATTTCACTCTACAATAAAGCGAACAAACCAGCTGTCGTTTAGACCCATACACGACCCACTTATAAAGCAATCATTTGCAACTCTTACAGAGAAATTTTATAACAAGGAGAGACAAGTTTACTTCTTGTTTCATAAAATTCATTATTTTTTTGTAAATTCTTCAACTTGTTCAGTAAATTATTCGACTTTAGTAGATTAATAGTATC
>JAGDQP010008675.1:0-23411 GCA_022664845.1 Lepisma saccharinum | reverse complement strand
TTCGAATAATTGGTACAGAGTATCATGCATCTTTCATTGACCATTTTTCCCCTTAAACAATTGTTCAGAAATCCCCCAACTCGTAAGATTTATTGTTGGTTGGCTACTCTACAAACATGTGCTGGAACTAATAATTTTGTAGGCGTTCTAATAATGCCTGTTAGCTCTTGGTATGCTCAACCTGAGTTTTCACAAATATTTTGTAATTCTCCCACAAATCCTCATTTACTTTACCTCGAAAGTAAATTTTTAAGCTCAAAAATTGATTCTGAGACTAACATTCAGACTCGGTAATTTCACTCTAAAATAAAACGAACAAACCAGCTGTGGTTTAGACCCATACACGACCCATTTATAAAGCAATCATTTGCAACTCTTACAGAAAAATTTTATAACAAGGAGAGACAAGTTTACTTCTTGTTTCATAAAATTCATTATTTTTTTGTAAACTCTTCAACTTGTTTAGTAAATTGTTCGACTTTAGTAGATTAATAGTTATCAATTCAATTCCTTATGCCGCATAAGCGTATTCAAATTTAAACCACATGTTAACTTTAAAAAATTATTAATATATTTACTTAACAGATGTAACGTATAACTTAATATAGCTCCTACACAAAGTTCCTTGTATGAAACCGAAAGCACAACTCGTGGTATCGTCCCAACCAATGATTTCTCCGTCATTCGATAAGAAAAACTGCATGATTCGTTCTGTTAGTTTCAAAAAGCCCTTCTCGCAAAGAAAAAAACAAGTTGCTTCGAAAGAAAAGTTTCAAATACAGAGAAGTAATACAATCTGATATTGTCAAATGCCTCCAAGGGATGGATGATTGAAAATATCCAGGTTTCATGGAATGTGAGCAGTGAATTCCTAACATTGAAGTTTAGTTTGATAGTACCTAGAAAAGACTGAAAAACTTAATACGTACCGCTTAATGATTCCGTTTCAAGATTTCTTACTGATCTCAATAGTATGCAAAATACATATAAACTGAAAAATCTCGCCGTCGTAAAGAGAAGCAAGGGTAAATTTTAGTTCTCCAATTTCTACCCTACAGGATATCCCACAATTCTAATTCTACACATGAAACAATACGTCTACTTCTATAATTACGACTAACACAGAAGAGATGACTCATCTTTACGAGCACTTCTAGAAACGAAAGCCGTGTTAATATTATCAGAAGTTAAACGAAGTTCCACAAGTGAAATCATCCTTCTTTCCAATAGCTAACTGGGTTTTAAACTCGATACTACCGATATACTTAAAATATTCCTATTTGAAAAAGACTTCATGTATCAGATTACTGACAAACTTCAATTCTAAAATCGTTGATGTTCTACTTAACTCGAAATCTTCTGTTCTCTCAAGCAATATCGCATAATTTAGAATACAATATTTACTGAATTCACACAGTTAAATTCTGAATCTTTCAGCTAGTGAGTCTAATTGAACTTTCAAATGCAATACGAAACTCAATTAGATTACTACAGTCGTTAAATGCATTAATATTTACGAGCTAATACAGAAAATTACGGACTCATGTCCACAGTCACTTATTCCAAACGGGCAGCCTTGAGAGGTGACCAGTGTGGTTCAAATTGAAACAACCAATCATAAGCTTACAAGAGAAATATTCAAAACCAACCAATCCTGACTCTTTAAGCAATCGTTGTTATCAAGTAATACAAAAGCTCTTTCAGAGTTACAAAGATTTAAGCGGTCGCTACCATTTTAAATCTCTTGAATATATTTTATGGTGAAAATTTCTACACATTACATAGATCCGAAATTACTAAATAAGAACTCAGTTGATAAGGCATCGTTTTTTGGCTAGTCGTTTGTAGAGAGTTACGCCCTTTATTTGGGAAGGGATGTTCGGCATGTTTGACTAAGGCTTCAAGACATGCTTGTACTTGTAAAATATTTCTAACAAAAAATGTCGAAGTTTACTTTCAAGTTAATAGTAATAAGATTACCAATATTTATTGTTGTTGTAGTTGTCATTAATATTAAATGATAAAAATAATATATTCTTTTGTTTTTCAAGGATTCCGAGCAGCAAATGATCCTGACAGCGAGGCGATCTTTAGTGGCCAAGGTGGCTCGGCATCAGGCGCCACAAATCGACATATTCTTCCTCAACATTCTGGTGCGCCGATCTCATCTTGTGAACGATTCGTTGAATGAGGTAAGAGATATATCAGTGACGTCATTGTCAAAGGAAAAAAACACTGACAAATACAATACAAATAATTAAGAGTAACTAGTATGGTAATATACTGCTTATTTTTTGTCAATGGAGTATAATTTAATACATCTATGATATCATAGATAGACTTTAATCATATTTTATGGTGTAAAATTAATAATGATTTTACTTAAGTAATAAGAAAATGGTACAGGCATGAATTAACCGCTATATTACAGTATTTATGTGAAGTTAAGTGAACACTTACTGAGTTAAGAACACTGAACGTAAATAAACGTAGTAATTCGGTCGAACTAAACCAACTGAGGGGTTTAACCCCTTCAGCACTAACACAACTTTAAACATTTTACGTTTAAAAAACTACATAAAACCTGAAAACCTACTTACACCCCTCCTACAGCTCTCAAAGACAATTCTTACACACGCACACACTCACACACACACAAACACAATTTTGACATTTTATCCCCAAATTGAAAGTTTGGTCAGACAACTTGAACTAACAAAGTTCCTCTTGACTCAATTTCACTATCCAATCAGTGTGGGAAATACTTATTAGCGCATCAAATTTACATCATAACGTACCACAATCTTCTCTTTATTTCTTTTCAGATCGCAAACAAACAGAAAGACTTGAAGAAGAAGCTCAAAGTGTCCTTCGTTGGTGAACCGGGTCTTGACATGGGTGGCCTCACCAAAGAGTGGTTCCTTCTGCTCATAAGGCAGATCTTCCAGGTAACACTAATTCCATTTAGTTAATAACCGCTCTCTTCAGCTGTTCTGAAATATAATTCTGTCTGGAGACGTAAACGACAAGTTCAACGAAGCATATGTATTCAGTCTGTAAATCTGCAATTAATACAGGAAACTATTTCCTTCCATTATTGTTGATGATTTTAATTATATTTTACCGAGCGGCCGTGGCTCAGTTGTAGAGCGTTGGGGGGGGGGTACTGGGATCGATCCCAGCGGCCGACCATCCTCACAGATTTTTCCACGGATTTCCTCAGTCGTACCAGGCAAAAACTGGGATCGTACCAACAAAAAATGGCCCTGACCGTCTACCTTCCATCATCCTTTCCTTCCACCCTATCCCGGCCTGAGCCCAAGATGCCTAAAGACCTTAAAATACATTCAAATCAAGTTCAATTTTAAATAATATTTTAAAAGGTTTTGTACTCAACGGAAGTGAAAACGGTAGAAAAGCATGTATTGTAAAATTATGAAATTCACGTCGTACGTGCTTACTTAGCGAGTAATCAGACTGAGCATATACGAGAAGCATTTCATAAGTTATGACAACATTTTTACTGTCTAATCGCAGAACTGCAACCGAAATAGTGAAATACGTTGCTGACAAACCGTAAACTCTGCTACCTAAGTACGTCGCTAGATGGTGACAGATGTTCAAAAAAGTTAAAGGGAGAGGAAGGACGATATGTCAGCGTTTGTTCAACCTTCGTTCAGAATGACCGTTAGTTGATGCTATTTGAAAGCAAGGGAATTTCGAATAATAGTATCAAATTTTGTACTTACCATGAACGATCATAATGAGGAGCTTTATTATTTTCAAAATGGCACATGTCCAGTGGGGAAAATTTTTCAGCAAACATAAAAAGTTTATTTCCCTATGAGGGCAAGAACTATAGGTGTGTGAATTAAAATATTAACTAGAGGCACTGTCTAGTTACAACACTAGATTAATCGCACAATTCTCTTGCCCTTCCAGAGAAATGACTTTTTAACTCGTACTGAAAATTTTGCCCCAGTACACATGTGCAATTTTGAAAATAAGCTGCTCAAATTCGTTTATAGCATGGTGTATGCAACCCACATGACTGTATAGGTGTACGGGTTCCGTACTGCGCAAGGATACAAACGAGCCTTGTGGGAACCGATAAAGCATCTATCCCCATCTCATTTTGCATGTTGCAAATAAAACGTATTGGTAATGAAAATCTTACAACGATGCATCAAAATGTAATCAGTGGGCTGAAGTTTACAAATTAATCTTTAATCCGATTTAATGTTTTCTAATATAACAAAATTCTGGTAAATGTAGAGATTTTTTTTTAATCAAATTTTGCCGGTTTTTTCCCTTTTCATATGAATTTAGTACAGTTTTTTTTTATTAAGCAACACTTGTTTTCTTGGAATATACCATAGGTGATTCCATGATGTGCACTCAGATTCGTAGAAAATGGCCGCCGAGAAAATTTTCAGAAGTTCGAGAAGTTGGAAAGTATAGCAACACTGATCCACTATTGAATGCAGAATTGAAACAAATTTGACAGAGTAGCAAGTCATTTGCTTTAGTGTTGCCATTGTTTTTTTTTTATGAGTTTGAGTGTACATAAAAAAAAGCATTTCTACGATGAAGTGTCACTACAATCTTTTGTGCTTTTTCACAAGTTTGGAGCAATAGCATTCCTTGTACTTTGGATACGCATTCTATATCAAGCGCGTTGCTATGACCACTGAACTCTAATTTGTCACACTGGAGTGCTCGATTGCTTCGCAAACCAAGTTAGTATCTGAAGTGAGACACAAGAACGAGCTCGCTTAGTCCAAAGCGATCCAAAGTTTGAGTTGTAACTCAAATTTCTACGCTTGTTGCCTTGTGCGGAACATACATCCTAATTCATGCAAGTAACGTGAACATTATTTATAGAATATGTTATTACATTATGCGCTACGCAGCGACAATAACCAGCAGGTTCTACCACGCCGATATCCTTCTCATACCATTTCCCCTCTCCTATACCCCGGTCTGAACCAAAGCTGCCTAAAGACTAACTGTAATGTATATTTACGTATTTTAACCACGGATTACAATTTCTGAGGATCTAATACTTGTTTGTCTGTACCCTTGAAGAAAAATTACCACTCAGTTTTCAATGTTTATTTCATGAAATGTAAGTGTATGATCAGAAACATTGTAGTTAACAGCTCATTCTTTCTTTTCCCTTTCAGCCGGACTACGGCATGTTTGTTTACTATCCAAACTCACGGTGCTATTGGTTTAGTACAGATCAAGAAGGTAATCTTAGAGAATACAACCTCATAGGAGTCCTCATGGGTCTTGCAGTTTACAACTCCATAATTTTAGATCTTCACTTTCCGTCCATCTGCTATAGGAAGCTACTCTCTCCGCCGGTTGTTCCACCCGTCGACACGGTGGGCGTCGGAATAGTGAAAAATCCAACTGTTGAGGATCTGGCTGAGATTATGCCGGTAAGTTTAAACATGGTAAGATGTGTACTTCAGGAAAAAGTAGAGGTAATTTAAGTTGTTTTAAAGCGTCAATGAAAATTTCAACGACGACTGTGTACCGGTATTTTTGGATCGGCGTTCGGCGGACGTTTACTTTGAGATTCTCGGGATGATGAATTTTGCCTACTTCATTTACCTTCTTTGAAGATTTCCTCATTGCAAGTGAAGTTGTCACTCATGCTTAACTCATTTATAATAACGATGTCTCAACTTAACTAAATTTACCTTGGACTTAAATTACAACTACGTACAAACGTTATAAATTTCTCTCAATACAGTTCAAATATATAGAGCAAGTGTGTGCGGAGTACTTAAGATATTAAATGGCCTATTGCCATCCCGCAAATATATAAAGTGGATTGATTTTTAGGTTAATTCGACTTTAAAAACGTTATATCCATGCCTCCTTATCTAACAATCATATTCATTAAAATTCAAATTAGCCATCGTTAAACTCCATACGAAATTTTAAAAAAGTTTCATAAGTAGGTTGAATTTGAACTCGATTCAACTTAAACATGTTCCCCGTGAATCGAACCGAGGCGCCTTGATTACATGGTGATGAGCGAAGGACAATAGTAGCATTGCGATAAGTTTTCGCCTATGTTTCAATGAACAGAGTAGCAAAAAGTAATTGAAAATTTGAAAACAATATGAATTCCACCAGTATATACGCCCCCTAAATTTTTTTTTTTTTTTTTTTACGAAGAAAACTTTCTGTTTTAACCGTGAGAACAAAACATGCATTTGGTGAGCTCACACAATTGACGTTTCAATACCAATCCTTCATATTTAATTTAGATGTTTCTTTGCCATTTCTAATTACACATTGAATTCAAATTTCTAACGCATTCCTTTATATTTATATTGTGCATGAATCCCATATTCTTTTCCATTTTATATTTCAATCCTTGACATAATTTTTTTCACGTACCAATAATGCCAGTCCAGGTAAACTTCACAATAAAGGTACAAACTGGCGAAGCTTTCAAAGAACACACCTCCTTTACCATGGGAATACAAGACTATAGGAAGATGGTATGTGGTATTAAAATAAGAAATGGATTGTTCTGTAAATCTGTACACTTGTTGCGGCACTGAAATCATCACATATTCCATCTTAGCACAGCTTCTACGGGCATCTTGACACCCTTTTGCTTTTCCTTGAAAAGGAGGCATGCATTATATCTTTGAAAGCTTGGTTAGTTGTCATGTCGTTGTGACAACTACCTGGATTGCCGTTATTAGTAACTTAAATAGGATTCCAACCTCTCAACGCACGGATTGTTTAGAAATAATTATGTGTGTGTGTTTGAATTATATTAGCAATGATTTCTTTTCAATTTCAGGATGTTGCAAGAGGACTTTCTGAACTTTTGGCCTACGAGGGTAACGTGGAGGAAGATATGTGTATGAGCTTTCAGGTACGGTATCAAAACATTACAATCAAGTATGGTAACATTCAAGTTCCCGTGGGTAACGTGGCATAATGCTTAATTGCATCACTATTTTCGCACAAATATCGCGTTATAAATATAAGGGTTTACTAACTCATTCGTTTCTATGAGCGAAAATTTAATTCTTGTGATACATCTATTTAACTCGATCGCATAGATTAGTCCTACTACAGCCTCGCAATTTCTTCCTACTACAGCCTCGCAATTTCTTCCTACTATAATGTCCCATTTTCCATTATGATCACCAATGTCTCTGGAAAAAAACTACATTGTTTATTCTATAACAAGGAAAACAGATTGAAATAAACCCCTATTTATCTTATCACTGAAATATGATACCAAGCCTTTCATCGCATGAACTGATACTGAAGAAAATCAATCTCTTCTTTACACAAGACTCTAACGCCACAAGTAACCAGAGAGCTGAGAAGGTTACTGTAAATTTACTTTACACTTGACGTTAGTTAGTGCGCATGCGATTACAAGTTTGTTGCGACTAATATCGTGAGTCACAGCAAACAGTGGCAATGGCAAATTTGTTTCAAGTTTACTTCGTATGCCACAACAAAGATTCCGAAGGATCTTTACCATTATCGCTACTGCAGTAACATCACTATGATGTCATGTTGTATTCATAATCGCTTACGCTACACTTTGTCTATCATCGCTACTTTGATTTAGTTTCCTTCCTACTACGTAGTGAGGTTACCGAGTGAAAAGTTGACGTTCACTATATTATACAAACACTGAGCGTATACTATAATAAAACTGTATCATCAATTTTATTTCGTACCATTCACCTTCATCATCCATATTCTTGGCATCCTGCTATTTGCTAACATATGAGGATACTTGCGTTGAAGTACCGGTACAACTGGTATTATGATCTTATTGGTATGACAACCGGAGTAGAGAGTGGGTCATCCATTTTTGATGCTCTATCTGCAGCAGCGCCTTGCAACTTAATTATGAAAATCAGTGCCATGATTCTCCGAAACAAACAATACGTTTTGGAAAGTTGCTGCAAATATTAAATGGCAATTTGGTTGCACATTTGCCATGTAGTAACTAGCAAGTTTGGTGCAAACTTTGATTTACTATGGTAACTTTATTCCTCACATTTTCGTTTGCAAGTTTTCTTTTTGAAAAAGTGCTACAATTTTTCGTTGCTACTTGCGAAATACATTGAAAAGTTCAGGTACGCATTTATTACCAAAAGAGTCCGTAAGACAGTTCCATTTCCTCCCAGTACTACTCACCCACCCCCACCCCCACCAGTTTTACAATCGATCGCTAAGCTTCTAGCCAGCGCTAGATTGAGGTCAAGTCTCATTTTGCGTACGGAAGATATGACTTGGTCGGAACTTTGCGCTGGCTAGAAGCTTCGTGGTCGATTGTAAAACTGGCCGTTAGACGTTTACGAAAATACACACCAATTGTATTACAATATAAAGTCAATGGTGAACACCACACTGTGTCGAATCATATTTGTGATTTTGAGCTTTGGAAACCAATATACTGGATGTAAAGAAGAGCGATGTTACAGAGACTTTGCATTAAGAGCCAGAACGCAAATTAACAGTTCAAAACAAAACTTACTCTTTACATTTCGATTAGTAGACAATATGATTATGTTCCCTAGCAGGAAAGTAGTCTCTGATTTGAAAGGTTAGGTAACACAATTTTGCATGGCAAGAGATTAGTCATCCAATATCACACTCGCCAAAACTCCCGGATGTAGTTAAGTTGCGATTTTGAATACGAGTCTCAAATGATGTTTTGTCTTTTCTCAGTTACTGAAACCATTAGAATCGAGACAAACAACAAATTCTGTATGTTCAAAGAGTAGACGCTAGCTACAAATTAACCTTGATGGCTTTATATCTGACGCATTGCTTATCCCAACAAACAACGTGTTCTAACAGCTAACTTTAACTTTCTGTAACAAATTGGTTTAGTTGTAATGAAGTTTAATGCACAAAAGAACCTTTATCGAAGGGGGTGAAAAGTTTTAAATACATCTCAACATATTGTTGTTTACAGCTTTTCCTAGACAGGCAGGAAATATAATAATATATGCACTGCCCAGTAAACTTGACACAGGAAGGCGGAAGGAGAACCGATAGCCGTCTATCGGATGGAGATTGTGAAGATTTGACCTAGGACAGGGCCTACATTTTAAGAGGACTTTGAACCAAATATTCTCATTGGGGATCGAACCCAGGCGAAACCTATTGATTAAAAGGCGATGAGTGAAGCCACTGATCCATGGGGATACACTATAAGAGAACCATTTAATTTTATGTTTTGACATAATTAAGGTTACAGATAAAGTATTAAGAGTCATAAATTGTTTCTCTCTCCTCAGGTCTCACTAGAAGAATACGGGGATGTAAAAACGTACAAACTGAGAGAAAACGGCGAAAATGTACCTGTGACAAATGAAAATAGAAAAGAGTATGTGGAATTATATCTTGACTGGGTGTTAAACGCTGCTATTTATGAACAGTTTCGTGCCTTTTACCTTGGATTTCACAGTGTTTGCGCCTCAAACGCTCTCATTGTAAGTATCACTATTATATTAGCGTATCATTAAATAGTTTGCAGTAGTGTTGGAAATGCTTGCGCATGTACTGTAGAAATCTTGCACCCCACTAAAATGTAATGAGATTTAGTTCCTTATTAGTCTTACGCATTGCAAGATATTATCGAACTTCTATGAACTTCGATCGAACCTTGTAGATCATTGTAAACAGGACAATATGATAGCACAATACTATTTAGTTTGTAAGACTTTTTGTGAAATCTGAACAAGGCGACAGGTGACATTCTGGTAATATGTCTTACAAATAAAATGTCTTTTAAATGTTTTACACGTTTAAATCTTGTAAACATACCACAAAGAACACGCATTGAATTCGGGTCTCATTTAAAACAAATTTAGAAACAAATGAAACCTGTTTTATAGATTTTAAACATATCGTTTATTCTTTTCGGTAAAAAATACGTGTGCTTTTCACTTTTCAATCGTGCTTTCTGGTTCATATTCTCGTGTATTACGACGTTTCGAAACCTGTTTAACTTATTAACAAACAGTATTCGAGTAAAACATTCGCAAAGCAACGAGACGTTGTAAGTTATTTCCCGATTCAAATCTACCGCCTAAGTTGTAGTGTACTTTGATATGATTCATTAAAACATATGTGAACAGAATAACAAGCTTCAGAATTTGATATACTAACGAAATTACGAAGAATTAATAATTCTGTTTTCTTTATCTCTTAATGTAATTTGTGTCGAACTGAAGAGTCTTTAAGTGCCTTGTCTGAAAAGCAAGAATGAATCATTTCCTTAAACAACAAAGCAAAATAGGGAAGTCATAACTCTAATATTGTTAGAAAACAACCATAGTCATTTGAATAAGACATTGTAAACCTTTAGTTTCTCCTTGGTAAAGTGGAAAACGTCAGTACGCGTTATTACAGTAATTTGACAGAAAATTACATAATTAAACGTTTCAGCTTTTTCCATAAGTGACAAGAACAGGTTCCATCTTACTTTTTCAAATTTTATTTAAGGTCTTTTGGCATCTTTCGCTCAGGCTAACAGGTCTCGTCATAACAAAATGTCCTCTCCTAAATTCAGATAGGTATAACTTTACAAAACCTTCCCTACATACTTATTAGAAAGCAAAATAACAACTAAATACACAAATGTATGAGAGAAAAAAGTAACTTATCCAAAATGAAATAGTAACCTTTCAATTTACTTATCTGGCTACACTGATCTCAAGTGATTACTAGACTTTCATACGTGCAAAGTTCTATACATATTCCTCCCCCTACCCCCTATTTCTTATTTTCTTTTACCTGTTAGTTACTGATGATGTATTCGTGTGTATTTGAAATGTCGCGAATGAAATTCTTTTTCATAAAAACAACACAGTCTAATTATAGGTAAGTACATTGGACATAATTTAAATTGTACAACCTTCTTGCGCATAATGCTTCAGTTACATTGAATTCGTTTGGGAAATCAGCAGATGGTATATTGTGTACGTAGCATTTGTTCAAGTCATTTGTTTTCTTGTACTTTGATTAATTGAGTTTTAAACCCGATCCAGCATTCAAGATATTCACCAAAGGCTCATTCATTGTAGTGTCTTCTAAGATTACAAAAAGTAGAAGAAATATATTTTTTTAAAAGACGTATTAATATTTTTTCGCCTCTCCTGTAAACTTTTTTTTTAGTTGCAGCAGTATTTTTTAGGTGGAACGAGTTCTTTTAAACTCAACCACTTGCAAATAAAGGATTAAACTATTACCAACTTACGTATTAATAATTAAGTCAGTATTTCAATGTATTACGGATGATTACAACGTCATCCACCCTTTTTTTTCTTTTCTTGGGAAGGTTTCGATCCGCATTAAGTGGGAAAGAGTAGGTCAATGTTTCTAAAAATATACATATATGTGGACACCAATTCTGAAAAGAGTTTTATTACATCATATTTTCTTGCAGATGTTGCGACCAGAGGAAGTTGAAATGTTGGTGTGTGGTTCACCTACGCTGGATCTCAAAGAACTACGGAAAGTTACCGAATATGATGGATACAAAGGGGATGATCAAATTGTCAAGTAAGTAACGCCCTGTAATCATTACTATTTTAACTATATTCAGTGTGGAAATTGACGGAGAAAATACCCAGGCACCTCATTCCCTTTCTGCTCTCAACGGGGGAACTTGTTCGTATCTTGATGAATGATATTAAATCATTCCAGATGCAATATAAAATAATCATAATTTTCAAATTAGTGAAATGTAATCTGGACTCAAATCACCAGTATCATCGGACAGTAACATGTCCCAACATCTTTGAACAGTCAGTATCGTCAGATGTCTTACTGTAAGACGTGTTATATTTCGTTGTCCATTGCGTTGCAATGAATGCAGCGTAATCAATGGCTATAGATAATTTGAAGTCGTAAGGAAAAAGAAGATCGTATGGCATTGTCAGAATTCGAAGACTTAATAATTTAGGTTAAGATAAAATGAATTTTATGGGCGGTAACAGCACTATGGATTACGCAATTCCCGTAATAATTTAGGTAAATTTGGAACGCCCAGTAAAACTTCCATCAAATGATGCGTTGGATGTCGAATACATACTATATCCCTGTTTATCAATTATATTCAAGGACCTGGAAATCCTTAGTTTCTCATGAGTTTGTGGATTTGGGAACCCACAAAAATGGTCTTTTTGCATTTTGGGAAATATTGTTGTTGTTGCATACTGGTAATGCAACTACATGTCTTACAAGTTTTGCTAATGCTGAAATTGCAAAAAACAAAATGTTTCCAATAGCACAAGTATAACCAAAGTTGCATGTAATTAGGTAAATACACTTATGCAATTTGCACTGAAACTATACGTGATGGTTTTCATATTTGATGTTTGAAATCAGAACAGCAAATAAGCCTTAGAACACCTATTAATTTCCAAACAGCAAAAATCGTGGAGACCAATGTAACCGTAAATTAGAGGAACTCGTTAGTAGTTATTCCATGGCAATGATTCAGTTACGGACGAAGTAACGTCAAAGAAAATACATGCCAAGAAAATTTGCTTACAGAAAATTTAAGAGGACTTAGCAATCAGATCCTCTTTTAAAATAATGTTATATTTTAAAATAACAGACAAATGAGAGCAACAATGGTATTTGGAAAACAAGCTTAGATAATATATAAAATAGGTATATAAAATGAACTAATCTATTAATTGAAGATGTTTATCATTAAAAAGAAATTTGAAGGTCTGGACTTAAGACTTTCAAAAAATCTCGGCTAAAAGAATGAGCTTCAAAATCTGAATCGATTAATTTCCTAGATGTTAATAAACATTAGTTTTTCGAAATTTCAATATTGCTCTTGATTTGTTCGGGATTTTAAAAAAACTGAAAATAGGAAGTGTGCCCGTAAATTATGACTTTAGAAGAATGTGTATTACGATTTTTCGATTATATTCAGAACTCAATATTCAGAAAAAATAGTACGTTCAAAAAATAGTTACATGATGCAATAATGTTTCTCATTCGTGCTTTTTAATTTTGATGTATTTTATAAAGTTTGTTTTGTGGATATATATTGGTGTATTTGTGATTACATAAATTAAAATGACTACGAAACTAAACCAGAAAATGTAGGAACAGAATCCCGAGTAGCCCCTGATGAAACCTACGGAGTGAAAAGTATAAATACACACTATGTTATGAATAGCAGAAGGCAAAAGATGGGAAAAGGGATTACGAAATAGCTAAATTACTAGAGGACACAAACTTCCCCTCCCCCATCTCAAATAGCTTCAATTTCCACACTGACTATATTGCTTAAAAGATTAAATAAATACACAAATAATAAAGATAGCAATGAAAATATTTTTAACGATTACTCTTTAGAAATATTACACACACCTCTCACAGTACTCAGAATGCAATAAGAAACGTTTCAAGTGCCATCTATGGCCGAATTTTATTACTTTGTTGAAAAGTTGAGAATCTCATAACTTTCTTCATAATTCACTTGGACAGTGACGTAAGGCCAGAAAACGCAGTAATTTAACGCTCTTTGCGTCCGCTCCCACATTTTAAACATTTTTCAAAACCTAACAGCATTATCAAAAAATTGAGAACATAGTGAAGTACTTCCAAATTATGCTATGAAATCCAGTGGGCAGCGATCTCGAGATCTTCTGCATGGATGAGTAATGAAGACTTCAATTACATAATGACGTTACAATTTTTGAATGCGTACCACTCATCTATGGAGAAGATCTCGAGATATCTGCCCATTGAATTTCACAGTAATTTGTAAGTACTAGTGCACTATGTCCTAATTTTTTTTGGTAGTGCTCTTAGATTTTGAAATATTTTGAAAAACGTTAAAAATTGTGGGTGCGAGCAAGGATTAAGAGTTTTGGAACAACACCAAAATTTCCATACTCCAAACTTTCTTTATTCCCTGTTAACAGAATCACAAAAGTTTGGGCTACAAAGGAATACAGCTGTACGTAGATGGAAGTTATTGTGTTTCTCAAGTACTCTTTCCAATGTTTCACAAAACTACGGATTCTTCTGAACCATTTCTTGTAGCAGTGTTGCCAGTCTTCTGTTGGAAGAAAGGCCCCCCTCTGGTGTTTAAAATCACTTACCTCAGTCTATTCTTCACCAAGGGACACGGGTTGTAGTGTGGGTGAACTCTTACGGAGCTGACCTTTAGAACTACTAGTTATGCGAGCTGTGTGTGTGTACAGAGACATTGTCATGATGCAGACAATGCCCCGCAAACCACATTTTGGTAGTCTTTCCTGGGTGTTTCTTACTATGAACTTTGACTAAAATAAACATTAACAAAATTGGCCCCTAATTGTGATAGAAAGTTTTAAATGAGGCGATTGATAAAGAAATAGTTCATTTAGTTGTTTATAACTTTAGGTACAAAATCACACCATATATTTTACACTTCGCTGCCTCATACCACTAATTGCGTGATAGTATGTAATGAGGAAACACGATGAAACTCCATTTTTGGTCGATTTCGAACTAGTGGTCATATCTATCAGTTCACGAAGTGTACTACAATGGTGCAATATACGTTGCAATACACCTAGAACAATTATTGCTCACATGAAAAGAATGTTTATAACAAATCAATGTGTTTCAATGGGAATTGAAACTTTCAATTTTCCTGCCAAATGAGTCCGGATGGATAAGATAAAAATTGGCAGTAACAGCACTATGGCTTACGCCCTTCTCGAAAGAGTCCGGATGGAGTTTCATCGTTTTTCCCCGTGACCTTCCAAATATTAATGAAATGTTGTTCATGACATAATCTGTTCTATTTTGCAGGGACTTTTGGGAAGTTCTTAACTCCCTCTCCGACGAACTCAAAAAGAAGTTCCTTTTATTCACAACAGGAAGTGATCGAGTGCCTGTGGGTGGAATGGGGGAAATGACTTTTAAAATCACAAAAATTGCCAATCGGCCAGACAATTTACCAGAGGCGCACACGTGTTTCAATCAACTCGTTCTACCCGAGTACGAAAATAAAGAAATATTACGACAAAAACTTATCATAGCTATTTCAAATGCAGAAGGTTTTGGCTTAGAATGATTAATAGTGATGTATATAGTTCAACGTTTAAGACAAAATGAAGGAAGACTTCTAAATGAAGTGTTAAGACTGAAATACGAATGGAAGATTGTGAGTGAATGGAACAAAGCATATAATGCAAACGCTGAGCGAGATGTGGGAAACTAGAACTGCAAAAAAAGGGTGCATACTGTGATACATATCTTATATACCTATATAATATAAATAAAAGTGAAGTGTTGTATATATTGTATACACAGTGTACGTTTAACAAGTGCACTGCATTATTATGTTGTGTTGTGGACTTCCTAAGAGACATCTTTCGATGCAAGAAGATAGATCATCGTCTTATTAAGGACATTAATTGATTTTTTTGTTCTGTCCTTTATTGTTGCAAGACTAGACGGTGAAAATATCAAAAAAAGTTACCATGATTGAGCCCAAAGATTAACAAACCGCAATTACTTACCTTCGAAAATTTTTTGTTTTCTTATCAAATTGTTAATCATGTTATATATATTTTTTCATAGTTACAATATTGTGTGATATACATACATATCTGACTATTTTTAAGAGATATTGTACCATAATTTGGTAGCTAGATTTATCTCCCCCATAGGAGATACTGTAAATTTCAATCAATTCTTATTAACTGAGTCATAGTATGTCTTTTAAACCATAACGTTTCGTCTTTTAAACGCGTTGCTTTACGTCTGTGCAGATGTAAATTTCAGACCTTGACCATAATCATTGAATCTTTCAGTCATATCTGCGATACCAATTTCTGTATTCAATTCTGCCGAGCACAATGTTTCATTCTTTTCCTTTCGAACTGATGCTGCTTTCTCTCTAACATACATGGATCTGAATTCGCTAATTATTTCAACATTTGTTTTTCTTTCTTTCGTGTTTCGTCTCGAATACATTACTTTCTTCATACATTTTCCTCAGTCTAGATTTTCTTTAAGGCTAAGTGTAAAGCCAAGATTTCTAACGATAGGTGGCAGCACTACCTCTGTGTGTTTCTAATGTATTGTTTCGTTGTACGAAACTGCACTGCTGTTCCTACAAATTCAAGCCTAGAGAAAGAGTTCAAACTTTCAGAGAAGGAAGTCCAAGAGTTTCATCCATGACACTTCCTTTTTTGTTCATTGTTGAAATTGCATTATTGTTGTGAACAATGAACAAAATACAAATCGGCACGGATAGAGCTCTTGAAATGGTTATAGACTTTCTCCGAAAATCTGAACACACTACGCTTGAACTTGTAGCAGCAGCACTGCAATTTCAGCAACGAAAAAAAAATATTAGACACACACCGAGGCGATGCTGCCATCTACTGTTAGAGATCGTTGCTTTACAGTTTACATTAACCTTAAATGATACTTTTATTCGAATTATTATTCAACTTCCTTTCTTGCTTCAGACAATATTCAATCTCAGAACTACAATAATCCAAGGTTTGAATTTAAATTTCGATATTATATTTGGAAGTGCGATTTCTTATAAACCATGAATAGCGTGCTGCGCAAAATTGTTCTCCAGGCTATGTGACTATAATTCCTGTGAAATTTAGTTTAATGACTTTTGGTCCACCCTGTATACAAACGAACATAAAATGATACTGTTAAAAGTCCTTCATCAAACGTTTCCTCACTTCATTTACAGTAAAAAAAAAAAAAAATGGTTATCAAGACATACTGTATTCAAGGAATAAGGGAAAAAATATTCTAAAAAGAAATGCTTATCAAGTGTTTCCAGTTTCCATTGTTAAGTGATCAATTGTTGCTATTGAAAAAGAAAATAGCTTTGTCTTGGTTTGGGAAACTAAAATTTTGGTTTCGCTATAATCTGATTACAGTATTAATGGTATTATTCTAATAAAAAAAACAGTAACTTTTTTTTTCACTTTAAACCATTATATTCAATATTGTGTTGTTACAAAAATCTGTATTTCCGTATTTCACATTTGAAAAATATAAGGGAGTTACTTGCAGTCAAAATTTAATTTATTTTTCTTAATGAAAATAGCTACCCAAAGTTAAAAACGTAAGAATCTTGTTCAAATAATTAAAAGATGTATGATATGAAAGGCCACATTCTACATCATCATGAGCTCCTGATTACACTTTTAGAGAAGTGATTTATAACCGCAAGTCCGTTCCAACTATTGTACCAGCTCTTGGGAAATTAATATACTTAATTGTTTCATACTTGTTTTGTAGATTTCAACTGCCCAAACTTAATATTGAACTTTACATTTTCTTTCCAAAATAAGTAGAATCTGAAAATGAGCTGGGATCTTTTGGATAAGCATTAAACTTGCTCGTATCGTCCCAGTCCTTGAAGGTCTTCCCCTATATTCTGCCGGTCCGTGAGTGTTAAAAGGTTGAAAAACACTGCAATAGAGAACAGAGTAAACATATCTGGGTCCAACTTGACTTGACTTCCGTTTCTTTCTGGTGTTCCTCAGGGTAACTCCTTAGGTCCTTTACGCTTTACTTTGTATATGGATATTTGTGATTGCCTTATCGATAACTGCAACATTCTTCTCTATGCCGAGGATTGCAAATGTTCTGTGTTATTTCTAATGTAAAATGGCTACCTGATGCTGTATCTAGCATATGTACTTTAGCTTATGGAACTCGCAAGTTCATAGTGTCAGAAACGAACGCTCGCCACTGGATTCCATCCTGGGCAACATGTCAGTTTTCATCACGAAAATCTACCTCTCGAAGACCCCTTCTAATAGCGTCCTCCCAATGACGCCTCAATATGTACTTTAAATAAATAAATTAAACAAAAACCGGTTTCTATGTCCACCATTGGGAACTACAAAGACCAACAAAACCCTGCATGGCATTATTCTAGTATGAATGATCATTAAATAATGTATCCCCTGACTGAAGTTCCTTAAAATAATATTTTTACACAATGTACTTCAGGTTGGGTTAGCATTACTGCATGTTTCAAGAAAATCAAATCATCACAGCTTTAACCTCTAGAAGGCCGCCTTTCATGTTAGGACGACGTACACGGCCACCTGGGGTCAGATTTGACCCCAGCGAAGAAATATCAAACTTTTAACAATAAATATTACCACGACCATCATAACACAACTATATCGACCTCGAGCAACACCTGCCGTGACAAAGTCAAGACGTTTAATATCATTGTATAATAAAGTTTTTGAACAAAAAACAAGACTGGGATCAAAAGGTCATATGCATATAATTTGAACTTTACATCCATCTGCGGAAACACTGTAGTACTACGATTATTTACGTACACAAAAACACCTTTTTTCTGCAAAAACTGAGAATATTTATTTACAAATTTACATTAATACAGCATAAGATCTTCCAAAAAGATCGTTACAAAATAGGAGAGTATACAGATTATTCAGTAAATAGGTTATGGTATAGAAACTTCAAAATATATCGAAAACAGTAATTTTATATTAACTCTAACTTTCAGATTATCAGAATTACAAATACTTTTAAAATATAATTGAGTTCTATTTTTTAAAACTTCTTGATGAAGAAATAAATACATTCTAAGATATTAAACCATTCTACAAAGAATATATTACATACCACAGCAATATAATATAGGTAAAACAAATACTTATAAATAGAAGTGAAAATAGAAAATAATTCTTTGTAGTACAATGCGCAAAACAGAATAATGAAAAAAGAAAAACTACCTTCTGAAGAAAGTGCCTTCGAAAAAAAAAAATCCTACATTTGACCAACTTAATACATTTGGTATTTGGTTAGCTGAAGTAGTCACATTTTAATGATTTCCTCACTGGGTTATCCATAGCTCAATTGCATCATCTTTAATTACTTACGTAGTGTGTAACGATAATCAAATAGAGGGGGGCTGTAATGGACGGAATACGATACTGAATAGATGATAGATTCGCAGTTGTCAGTGTTCATTCGAGAGTATGCATTAAGCTTCCCGGTTTCACAACTCAAATTGTACGACTCTTGAAAACCTATATAGTCAGCGCTGGACATATGTTCACTTCTTCAATTAACAGGCCATAGAGGCACCTGTGACCTAAGCTTTACCTCTAACATCTAAATATAACAAGTCTTTCTGCGAGCAAACTTCTGGTTAATTAGATGGGGAATATAGGGACCAACTAGTCCTGGTTGGCCAGTGTAAGCAAGGTTTGAGCCCTCGGCCGCCATTCCAGTACTGAATCGAAGTGCCTTTGCCTTCAGGTAATGGAAACTGGAAAATAACGTTTGTTTAACGCTTAATGCTTTCGACGTGTGATTGTGCTGGCTTCATCTCATGCCATGTTTATTGCCTTGCAGAAACACATTTTCTTGTGTTGTTATTTATTGATATTGTGGTATTAACTCTTCTTTACTGCATACTTTACAAGGGGTAATAAATTTGAACTTGAATTAAGATCTTTAGGCAACGTTGGCTCAGGACGAATGGATGATGATGATGGGAATAAAGGAAGTGGGAGGAAATGAAAAAAAAAAACGAAAAAAAAAAACCATACACGCCGTGTTTCTCCATCACAAAGCCTACATGGTACGAGCCGGGATCTCCATGCTCCCTATCACTTAGCCACCGTGGCCCCCAACTGGTTGTAAAAGACATATGTATAAATATATGACATTACAAGTTAGGAAAAATAATTAGTACTAGGAAATTTCTGTTTCAACAAGTCCAATGGGCTTCAAACAAATGAATCTTAGTACAATAGCGCAAGAAACTCAGTCATATTTGGAAGGTGTGAAAGTGGTGGAACGTCAAGGAGAGTATACATATAGACTGCACCGCAACTTTCGCCGTCAGATGGCAGGTCGGTACCAACGCGTCATCAGGTATTCTGAACACTCACTGGCACGGCTCGTAGATATGACTGGGCTAGTTGGTTGTAGGCAGAGGCGCACAAAGTAATTTATTAAATTTACCAGTAATTTATTAAATCACCGTTGTATGTATGAAAACAGATAAACGAAGGTAAATGTTTAGCGTTGCAATAAATATGCAATATTCTACGTAAACTACGTAGAAATATGGCAAAATACTGTGCATCAAAGTGTTAGTAAGGTGAATTACGAAAAGCATAATTTATTAGATCGCCGCTGTATGAAAAGAGAAACAAAGGTAAATGTTTATCCCTGCAACAAATATTTGGTTTATTTAATGCTCATATTAGTCTATACATTTCATTCGTTTTTTGTTACATATTTATGTACATATTTCGCAATATGATACTACATAAAAATCCTAGCTCTTAAAGGAACCACCAGTGTTTTTTTGCAATTCAATAGGTTTTTGTCTGTAGTACCCTTGCCATCTAGAGAGAGGCTGAGGGGTATTGTTTCTTTTCTCCCACAACTCCCTTCAACCAGTCGTGAAGATTTCCAGTGAGTTTGTAAAGTGACCGCTTGATGCCTTCAGGAAGATGACAAGGTTATTGTATACTGAAAATCTGCCAAAGAGCACGGAATAACAAACAAGAGAGGGAGAAAAAGATGTAAGCCCACATTAGGTCATGCAGATTGTAAATAGTAGTCAAAAATTAATTGTGATTTTTTTCTGAAAAAATGAAACATAGCCTCAAAGGTTTCTTTCTTTTTTCTTTTAGACCAGTCATGTGCAACAGCCGACCCGCGGGCCATACCCGGCCCGCCGAATCCTGTCTTCCGGCCCGCGGGAAGAATTATTATATTTTTTCTTTTTTTTTACAAAACCTTTTAAGGGTGAACAGGAAATTTTCCATCGATCATGCGGTGCGAAACGTGGCATTTCCTGGTTGGGATTTCCCCCCTCTCTGCGAAAATCTCCCCTGGCCGTATTTTTATTATAAATATTTTTAATCTAATCCTCGAGAACACTCCCAACTTTAACATTTTTGCGGTCAAAAATCGATCCAAACCGTGCAAAACTCTACTCACACCCTCTCCATTTTGATTTTCCACTCCCCCCAGACCGAAAATCCTGGCGGAATCTCTGATTGTGTTGTAAGCGAATCTTATGGAAGCTGTGCCCTGATTCCCCTCCTCCTGATCCATCGGATAATAGATCAGATAAAAATAAAGCTTGAACCTCTTTCTCCTTTGAACGATATCTACGACTTGTTTCGTTTCTTGATGTCGAGGAACTAACTGCTTTTGATTTTTACATAACTCAAACTAAAAAGAAAAGGAGAATTTATTTCTTCTGTATACAATTTTTCTTACGTTTTAAATATTGTGAGAGCAATATGAAGTACAAATTAAGAAATTATGACGCGCTATTGTACTGCATGCGGTAACAGCAGAAGACAGGAAGACAGAATATGAGTGACATTTTCCCGTCCATTCTCCCATTGGCTGAGCGTTACGAGGCAACCTATATGTATACTCCCCTTGGTCGAACATTATCTAAAACGAGCCTATACGATATATGTGTAACTAAAACCATTCATTAAACTCAAATCCGCTGCAAAATTAAATATTAAATAAGAATTAGGATTGTTACAACAAACGAAAGAAACTAACCTTCATTTGGTGATCATGGAGACACGATTAGAGAAAAAAAAATGTTGAAAAGAAGACATGACAATGGTTAAGATACAATAGGAAAAAAATCTAACTTATGTAATGATTGGTGTTCTTTGCACAGATAGGTTTATCTGTGTAGGTGGCGTGCTGAGGACGCGGCCAATAGTTTGAAGGGGATTCCGAACCAGTACGTTTAATGTCGCCATTGGGAATACAACCCGGACCCTTGATTACAAGTCGATAAGAAACCACTCATCCACCAACCAAAGACAGTTAAGGTATATATATATATATATATATATATATATATGAAATGGCAAGAATTACGGCATAAAAAATGAACAAAATATTGTGTTGTTTTTCTACACCAACGGCTGTCTGTACTTCTCATTCATAAAAACAATTTGAAAAGTTGGATTTCCCCAAATCCAAACACCATACTTCTGAGGACAAAACAACACTTCATGCATTGTATTTTATTATTATAACATATTGTTTTGCGCTTCTGCAAGATATTTTTTTTAAACTATATTTTTGCTTGTGCTATTAATAAAACAAAACAGAAACATACCTTTCCACACGCTCACTCATTCACATTCATTTTGCACACATATTTACAAACAGATCATTTGTACCAGTCAAACATTTCTGTGGAACTACTGATAGTCCGAAATAAATAGCAAGAACAGGTCCTATGAAAATACACGTTGTTCTCAAAGTATACAGTCAATCAAATAGTTGGTGATTGTTTTCAATATGTAAATAAAACTCATTGAAATCTTTCTATAAAACGTTCTCATAAAATCTGAGTTAAAAATCTTCAATACTAAGGCACTTAACAACTGGGACCAGCCAGAAAAGGTTGTATGTGGATATTCAGTCTCCAATGATATTAATATAAGAGCCGTAAAAAAAATAGTTTCTTTCCTTAATACTTGTCTGCTACTACTGTTATTGCTAGCTTCTGTTCCGGCCAAACAAATGTCTTCGGCAAAACAAGCTGTAATAGAAAAAAATGCCAGAATTAAAAAGAACAAGAAGTAACGTACGAATTTAACAAGAAAAGTGTTAGTACAAACAAAACAGATTAATAATAATAAAAATAATAATAAAGGGTGTCAGGAATAAATGCATTGTGCAGCCATCCTTTAATAAGATTCTTTTTCAGTTTCTCTGACGTACTAGCATCTACCACAATATTAAAAGAAGTTTTCCGTGACAAAATTTATGTTATTTTGGGGCCAAATTCACTTTAAGGGTCTTGGAAGCAGATATAAAGGTGTGTCCCAAGTGTACCTGCTAATGAAATATGAACTTTTGTTTGAATACGTTTTTGAACATGTTATACCAGCACGCTTGGCTTATATACATATTCTCAGAACAATCGAGCGTCCGAGTTGGGGATGGTCTCTTGAGAGATTTTAACGCACATAAAAAAGTACATGCATTAGACACCTTAAATCAATATGTAATGTGAGAGCCGCTCAACTTATATGCGGATACCAGCAAGTCTCTTCGCGTACTGTCATAGCATAGAAAATATTCTTACGAAAGCCTGTCAGTTCCTGTTCTTCACCGAGGGCCTATCTGAAAAAAGCACAATATATCCCGTATTGGAGACACTCGTGTTTTTTCTTTACCAGGTCAATGCCTAGAAGATGAAGTATTATGTTGTGGTTAAGGTAATCCGTCTACTATGCAGACTTTATATCTTCTAGATCTTTGGTTTATTCGTCTTCCAGTGGTCAACTGCATTTACTGATCTCAATCCTGTATTACGCTTTGTTCGACTTTAT